>OX442417.1:4838734-5001622 GCA_949361645.1 Spongilla lacustris | reverse complement strand
CATCCTTTTTGACAAAACATCTTTATCTGCTTACAGATTTCATCACTCTCTTAAGCCTTCATGATTTGTGACAGACTCAAGCATAGTAGAGTCCCATAAGTAAAAAATCGTTACACGGTGGATAAAAGCGTGTACATTTATAAATACATCTGTTATAGTGTATAGAACCATTCTAGAAGGGGTGCCATTTACAATCTCTTATCCGAGTCGACATGCAAAGCAGGATCGATAACGAGCGGGAGAAGCCATATATATCTGCAGCTGCGCGTCACTCCATAGCACCGAACAACCGAGATACAAGTAAGAAATGTCGGATCAATGTGAACTATTCTGTGAATTAAGGCATCCTGTACCGGCTCAGTATACGCTGCACTATGATGCGTACAATTGTATATTCGTACATATACGCACCATAATAATTAGCTCAGGTCATTTAATCACAAAGCATTTGTCCAGCCATAGGCCTCGAGATGTTCTCCTATTGTACATGTGCTCCACAAGCCCATTTCAATGTGCATGCAGACCACCAAACATCACAAACTGCATGAATAATGTAGCACTCCATGCATATAGATGTCAGGAAACTGCCATGCACTGCACAAATTATGCTATATATAGTGCAAACAAAGGTTGGTCAAAAGCTGTAACAGGAATCTGCCCAGGATTTAGATGTGCAGTGATCTATCTCTGGATATCCATGCCATGCTTAATCATAGATTAATATGTTACTGCCTTCTTGCATGCTAAACAAAGGCAACAGGGATATCAGGGCTGTCGGATCAGTAGTCTCTGACTCTCTGGCTGACGAAATGCAAAATATGCTTCCCATGAAATGGAGTCACTCTTTTGTAATTCATCTTTCTGCATGAGCTGGATTGCATGCTCAATCCACCTGTTCTCTATCTTTGGTGCATGGCTCAGTTCTGCACGTAAATCAACAGAACGTCTGAAATCTTGATTTCAGGCACAGCCGGAAAGCTCAACATGCAGATTTGCAAACTATTGTTGGAACAATTGCATCTTGTGTTCAACATGAGCTTGCTCTGCATAGTCCTGCTTTAGAACAGGTAACTGAAAAACATTTATTCTTGTACCATGAAAAGAATGATGTAGACAAAGGATTATGATCAATGTTATCCACAGCAAAAACAGTTTGGTGTATTTCACTCAAAACGGCAAGCTACATCACTCTGAATCAGGATTCTGAGTGATATAGTTTGCGTTTTGAGTGAAATACACTAAATTTTTTTGCTGTGTCCATAGCTCCAACTGTGAAAAGACCTTTCCTCAGAATTGGAGGGCAAACCATGTAGGCCTTCATCTTCAAAATGCTTGCAAACTGTTTTATAGCAAGGGAGTTCTCCAAATCAATGACATGCACATTGATATCTGACACTGATGTCTAGATTGTAGTGTTAACCATTTTTCTTCTTCTGGTTCCTGTGTGAACATTAAGGCCAACAAACAGGGCATGGTAGTGGAGGCTGACGATGTTTCACATGCCTTTCAGTAGTTCCCTGTGATAACAACTGCACAATTGTAAGACATGCATGGCTGAGATAGCATAGTATCTTGGTTTTGTCACATTACATCCATATAGCCGGCAGCATCGCAACAAGAGCTATTAGTCTTGCTGGTACAGAGAATTTTAGACATCCTGGTGGAAATTTTCCATTGAATTCCATATTCGGCCCAATCATTTCCGATTGCTTTTACTAATTTTGTCATTGAAATTGCCTCAGATTCAATATCCCTGTTTGCCATGGCATCGTTCAGGAGTTCCTGAAAACCATCATAGAACACTAGCAAAGTATTCCTTCCATATGATTTTTTCTGGCAAGAATCAGAAAAACTTCACGATGGGCTGTGAGCTGTGATTTGAATCTGGTGTTCTTGTGTGTACTTCATATCCGTTGCTCTGAAGCGAGTCTTCTGGACATCTGAGATCACCGCCACCTTTTAAACAGATCACGCAAGTCGTCCAATCCTTCGATCCCCACGTAGGTTAGTTTGATTTTTGATTTTACCATTGAAGATATACGTGTACCTAACATGTACTGAGTCTACTGACTCAGAGGAGATAGTAATTTACGATAGAAAATTGTTGGCTGTCAGAATAATTTGCTTCGTTGTGGAAGAAAGCGCTAAGACAATGTGTGATTTTGAATATTATAAGAAATACATGCACGTAGAGTTCCGTCAAAGAGGGCGTGGCACATTTCAAGACATCATTTCCCAGAGTGCACCATCCCAATTTTGTGGCACCCCTTCTGATATCGATAGATATGTCCCAAAGAGTTTGTATACCGGTTTTGGTGCTTTTATCCACCCTGTAACGATCTCGACAAAAATTGCTGTTAACGGACTCCACTAAGCATACATTATGTAGTTAGATAAACATTACTACAAAATCAAACAAGGAATTGCTATATTAAGGTGGTAGGCACCACATGTCAGTTTGAAAAAAAATTCCTCATCATACAAACTGTCTCCATTTCAATGATACAAAAAGGATATTTTCAGTGCGAAATGTTAGCGCGTTTTAGAACCATGTCAATTTCTATTAATTAAATTCATAACAATTTTTTTTTCTCATAGCAGGCAGCTAAAATTACCAAATAATTATTTTGAGTATGCTTCAAATCGTTGAGTATAGATTTTGCCAAATATGTGTTACATCTGAACTACGTGTGATCTCAATGCACGCGAGCTGTGCTATATACCATTTTATTTTCAGAGCAAAAGAGCATTTCCAATTTTGTAGATTTAAAATAACACTTCTCTACATGCGAATCATAGTTGAGCATCGATAATACAATTTCCGATATTCAAAACGTCACAGCAATTGATTTTAGTTATTATCAGCCATTTTGGGGGCGTATTTCACTACAATTATTTTGGGGGGCAATAGTTAGCCTCCATTTTGGAACCTGAACTTGGAAAGATGTGTCGTTTCTGTGTAATTAGATCGAGTTACACATCTTGATACAAGAATAGGATTTTTAGATTCAAGATTTACATGCATAACGCTGATTGGGATCTACAGTAGTATAGTTTCTATGCACCATTGGTAACACAGCCTGTTTCATTATCGCATATGTATCGTACAATCATCGAGTCAGTTGGACTTTGGCGAGTATATAAGAGTATAGACTATAGTATATCTGCCTACCCTTTAACCTCACATTACCTTCCCACTCTCGCACCTTTACACAAAAGTTTCTGCTTCTCCCTTTAATACAAAAATGTTTACTCTGATTATTGATTATTGCAGATAAGAGGGGTTTTATTTCACTATGCTTATTAAAGCGTAAATGCCGGTGTCGGAGGATATAATGTCCCCCTGGAAAAAGTTTCCCCCCGGACAATGTAACCTATAGGTTATATTGTCCCCCGGACAATATACCCTTGGATACATTGTCCCCCCCCCCCCCCCCCCCCCCTCCCTTTGATATACTGTCCCCCTCCCCGGACAATATAACCTAGGGTATATTGTACCCCCCCCCCCCCCCCCCCCCCCATAGTATAGTAGCACAACAAAGGGGGTGGGGGGTGGGGTGCCAGAATGGGTGAAGGGTGGGAGGTGGTCAATGTAGCCTAGCTGGTTGTACTCTGGATGGTAGTTATCCAACTGGGTATTCCAAAGACCAAAAGAGATCATTCAGAAGAAAAGCGAAGCTTAATTTTTCGAGTCAAATCTGGTGTCCTAGCTTATATCATGCATGCCTCTTCGGTTTCAGCGGAAGAATGGCGAAGGAAGAGAGTAACAACAGCAGAAGAAGAGCGTCATCGCGTCATCACAAGCACTAACTGTCATGCATCTGCTGAAGGTAAGCATCGTCGTGATATACAGTGTATGTCGGAGCTGGCTAGATCCATTAGAAACTGTATACTGTAGATGTATTTGAACACAAAGTACGGTTGATAATAGATCCTGTTTTACTATCAAACTATATTTGCATTTGGGGAGGGACAAAACTCTGGAGAAGGTTACCTCGAGTTTTTTTCCGGAAGATATGATTGATGATATATATATACATCAGTTTGAAATCTTGTGATACCTGCCAGCGAGCTAATGACACCAACTTTTCCACCCTATATTCAGTCCTGTGGAGTCTAAAGCGTGGAACCAGGTAGAATTGCAATCACATATTTTTTGTGTATGTGTCATGCAGCCCCCAATTTATTATTATTTTAACACCACTTCCGTGAAAATCGAATGTATTTTTTTGTCGAACCGACATTTTGGAAAATTAGTCGGAAAAGGTCTGTATGCTTTATAAAACATATTTTCTGATAGGCCAACTCTCGATGAGTCATTTGGTATAAATTTTAGCTTTGTGGCATATATAACAACATACTTGTATCGGGTGAGACTTACGCACTTTCCCGTTTTTTGAGCTGATCGGTACACTTTTTTTCTATCGCTTTTCAACAAAATCTGATGGCATTTTTGGATTCTCCTAGATACCAAATAGAGGCCTAGTGAATAGCATGTTCATAGCTAGCATATTTTACGTACAAACTGCTCTGTTAGGTACATAAACTCGTTCCCAGACTTACACCTGTTATTTTACGCATGCGCATTTAAGTTATTGCAAAATAAACCAGAAGCCAGCGTGCAACAAGTGACATGCAGGAACAGATTGCATAAAGTGCTGCATGCGGCATCCACGTAAGCGTGGTCAACCAAGCAAGACAATAGCTTTATCTAATTCTGAACCATCACCAGATCGGCTGAATGTATAGATCAGGCATAACCCAGATAGACACCAGTGATGGAAACTCAGGCACACATATTGTAGGTCAGACATGCCTGTGGCTTGCTGTCATATGACTGCACATGCCTGTGGCTTGCTGTCATATGACTGCACATGCCTGTGGCTTGCTGTCATATGACTACACATGGCTGTGGCTTGCTGTCATGTGACTACACATGGCTGTGGCTTGCTGTCATATGACTGCATGTGGATGTAGCTTGCTGTCATATGACTACACATGCCTGTGGCTTGCTGTCATGTGACTACACATGGCTGTGGCTTGCTGTCATATGACTGCATGTGGATGTAGCTTCCTGTCATATGACTGCACATGCCTGTGGCTTGCTGTCATGTGACTACACATGGCTGCAGCTTGCTGTCATATGACTGCACATGACTGTAGCTTGCTGTCATATGACTGCACATGCCTGTGGCTTGCTGTCATGTGACTACACATGGCTGTAGCTTGCTGTCACATGGTTGTGCTTGCTGTCATATGACTGCACATGGCTGTAGCTTGCTGTCATATGACTGCGCATGGCTGTGGCTTGCTGTCATATGGCTACACATGGCTGTAGCTTGCTGTCATATGACTGCACATGGCTGTAGCTTGCTGTCATATGACTGCACATGGCTGTAGCTTGCTGTCATATGACTGCACATGGCTGTGGCTTGCTGTCATATGACTACACATGGCTGTAGCTTGCTGTCATATGACTGCACATGGCTGTGGCTTGCTGTCATATGACTACACATGGCCAAGCACATGGCTGTGGCTTGCTGTCATATGACTACACATGGCCAAGCACATGGCCATGGCTTGCTGTTTTGCCAGTAATATTCAGAGTCATTTGACAGCAAGCCATATGTTTGCCTGGCTGAGCTGCAGTTGCAGAAAGCTATTAAAGTTCCACTGCCAGGAGTGCGTATCAAAGCATTGGCAGGAAATCTGCATGAGGCTAAAGCATCAACCACTACATCAAAAAGACGGGAAATAAGCCAGAGCGAGTAACAGACAGAGCACATGCAAGCAGCTTCTGTTTAGCAGCAATGATGACATATATGTTCTGATGTGTAGTATGAATGCTACTATATATATATATATATATATGACTGTACGCAAATGGAAAATAGCGCACGCGTAGACTTATATACCAGCCAAAGTAGACACTACGCAGCACACTCGCGGAATAATACATCGGTCTGGGAACGCGGCCACAAAGATTGACATAACAAAAAGTGCTTGTTTCAACGCTTGCATACAGTTAGAAGGTCTAAATGCGTACAAAACCGACGCATCTTACAAAGGTAAGTATAGACTGTTTTCGATGTTAGAAAAGGCTTCAGAAAAAAGTGTACTTTTTTTTGTGAAGCGTCCAACCGTTTGACTAAAAACAAATGCAGGTTACAACGAGAAGTACATAGGACGCTAGAAATAGCGCAAACCCTCATGCAGAGAGTTGTACTACTATGTTCTTATGCTTTTGTGGCTAAAAAAGGTCGTCCGACTAATTTTCTAAAACTTGAGTGCGACAAAACAGCCCAAAAAAACATTCGATTCTCACGGAACCGGTTAAAAAGTTAGAAGGCTCAATATGCATTTCATGCATGAGGGCAAATGCAATAGCCATCCTCTCAGTTGGTCTGCATGCAATGCGAGCTAGTGTTAACCTTTCGCGTGGAACGACAGGAATTCATACAAATCCTACATGTATCCAACAGTCATTGGTTAACTTGGTCCATGTGAGTCTGGAGTAGTAGATATTTTTGACAGCATGAATGGAAAGGACGGTTAAGGACCTACCCACCAGAGCGAAGGAACAAACAACATCACGCGGTATGTAGTCCCACTAATTCTCAGAGGGGGGCAATATAACCTAGGTTATAGTGTCCGGGTGGGGGGACAGTTTCACCAGGGGGGGGGGGGGGGGGGGGGGCTGGGGGGGGGGGGGGGGGGGGGGGGGGGGGGGGGGGGGGGGGGGGGGGGGGGGGGGGGGGGGACATTATATGCATAGGGTATATTGTCCGTGGGGGACAATATAGCCTAGGCATATTGTCCGGGGGGACATTATACACTAGGCTATATTGTCCGGGGGGACAATATATACTACGACACCGGTTAGCGGTTATGATTAGCGGTTATGATTTGGGTTAGGTTAGGAGAAAATTGATATAAACTTGCTGCCTAATATTATATTTTTCATACTATTCCTTTCGTAATTATATTTAAGTCTTACTTAACACTATATCTATCCTTTTTATATATATAATTACAACATGCAATAATAATTATTATAGTCATTATTTTATAATTATCAGTATAATTATATAGTGTATGTTCAAAGATCACAAACCCATTGTGCTGAATTATGTCCGGGTTCACCATTGCCCTTGTCAACATGTCTTGTTCACAATAAATGGATAGACGTTCTAGTTATCGACTTGTATATTACTAGAAGATACAAGAGACGAGCAGTACTAGTGGTACATGCTACATGGTCAGTGGAACTTGCTTGGTCAATATGGGTATCCATTCTATAGAAGATTTCCAGGAAGAACTTAGTTGTCTCGAAGGTTGTGTCATATATGTAGCCAACAAGTTGTAATATGTAATATTCAGTCTAACTTACAATATCTGTTGGTGAAAGAACTATGTGAGAGCCATCTAGGAGTGGTTCAAATGATGTATATCCTACCCTGTATGTATATCATACCCTGTTTGGACCAAGACAGGCATAGGGAAATAAGTAGCCAATTGTAATAAATGTAACCCATTATCGTCTGCTACCCCCCTCCCCCCCCCCCCCCCCCCCCCCCCCCCCTGTATGCTACTGTAGTTCTCCATGGGACAGAAAATAGATTTTGGGGAATGCAAGGAAAATCATTTTATGTGTTAGCTAGTGGATGCTTAAAGCAATGGTCTGATGTTTGGGCAACATATACATGTACATATACAGCCACACAGCAAACATTGAAAATCCTTCAGAACTTTTTTTGCAATGCATGGATATCCTTCTTTTGGACAATGGCTCACAATTCTCAAGTGCAGAATTTAAGGCATTCCTACCAAGGAACTGCATATTGAATTGTGTATTGGCCTCATGCACAACATCTAGCAACCAATGGGCTAACTGGAAATATATTTAATGTCAGGAATGTGAAACAATGGTTGGACAAGCAAATGAAAAGGGTTTCAAGTTTTCCATAGTCGTTTCAGACTTTGTCAAAACGTATCATAATGTCCCTCACACTGTATGTAACCGAACACCTGTTTGATCAAACATGATGAACATCTCACATTCGCCACTGGTCAGGGTTTTCACGCCAAAACCATGGGTTTAAAATAAGACTTTTTTCAATACCCTACAGTAGTAACTAATTCACACACTACAAATCACTATTATAAAACTTTATACACAACCAAAAACACCGATTTGCAGCATAATTAAAAGCAATTCATTTCAAAGTTGCTATTTTTATTCCTCAATTGCTTTTATATACATATGCTACAAGCATAGTATCAAATACTGCGTACATACTTATAGTATGATGTTGCAATAACACAGCGCAATAAATATATACATAACAGGACTAGACAATTTATCAAGAAATTGCCTGCATTTCAAAACCTTTTCAATAAAATATTTGAAATAAACACCCCTGATAGCTGGCCTTCAGCTGAGCACAAATGGTACAAGGTGAAGTCACAGCAAAAATTGGGGCAACGAGTTTTGAATGCAAGATCTTTTATCAGATAGTTATAAGACAAAAGTGCATATACATGTACATCATCTAAAACATTATGAACTGAATGCACATCAAATGCTGGTTGAGACCGAGATTCCAGAAGTTGCACCTAATAGTTCAAGTCCAATTCAGACATTCACCTTATATGAACCTGTGAGAACAGCACAAGTGAGGATGAAGGCATAAAATAGAGTCAACATAGAAGCCAGTCAACTGCACAACAGACACTTGGTAATCAGTTGCCATCACTCCAATCACTGTTCATGCAAGAATATCCTAACCACCTGTTGTGCCTAGCAAGCAGTGGAGCCCTGCCGGTGTTCTATTAGGCTGTCCAAAGCTCCAAAACACTTTATTGTAGAGTTTACCTTTTAAAAAAGGAGAAAAGCAGACTGTAGTGTATTAGTAGATAATTACTCATTTATGATTTTGCGTGCGTAAAGGTGGTAATTGACCACTTGTTAGAATCATGTGCATTGCTGGAATTGGTGCGAGTGTATTGGATCCCCAAGAAAAAATATCTTGCATGAGCATGCATGTTTCATGCATGATACCGCATGGTATGCATGGCGCAACTCTACAAGACATGCAAGATCACGCATGTTTCATGCCTGATGATCTTGAATGAAAAAAGTGCATTGGGTATACCCCACAATAGCATATGTTAGTCATCAGTTGCAGGTTTCCAGTTGCAAGTTGCTTAATAACAATGATTCGAGCACTGATAATGTTATGGTATGCATGCACGGCACAATTAAGGCTGTACAAGACATGCATGATCATGCAAGTATCATGCCTGGTTATCTTGAATGGCTTGCATATTATATATATAAAAGCATAATTATGTTAGGCCTGTATATATATAAGTTAGGTTGTTAAATACCAATCATTTAAGAACTCAGTTGAATGCATGCACTATATACTGATATGAGACCTGCTTAGTAATCAAAGTATTAGCAAAGTATATGTTATTCAAATTTTGTCTCATGATCACAGACATCAACAATTACTGCAAGCACATTGATCAGTAACTTGCAGATTGACTTTGGTGGGTGAAAATCAATCAGTGGTGCTCATAGAGATTTGGTTGTCGTACTGCAAAGGTCTTGTGTTTTACCTGAACTAATACAGCTCTTGTGATGATGTTACATATTGGAATCAGGCTCTCATTTGATTGCTCAGCTACTTCAGAAAATAGGTTATATGCACCTAAAATATCCTCATCTTTGTAAATCTGTAAGATATCTCTGCAAGCAGGACCTGCTCTAGACAGCAATGATTGTGTACTGTTCACTGAAAATGGTCTCACTACTGCACTAGGAGGGTCCATCTTCACAAATGCCAAAATCCTTCCATAATGCATGCCTGCGTCATCTTTGTAGTAGCATACAGAACTGTCTCGCTTTGTGGACCTACTACAATTTTGAGCACAATACAGTGTTCCATTTTTTAATAGCTTTCCATACACATCATGACCTTCAAAATTATACTGAAAGGATGTAGGCAGTAAGTATACATGTTTGTCCAGCTCTTCAAGATTGCTTGGCATGAAGTGGCTAGATTAATTAATGAAATTCATAGTCTCAGCATCTTCTTGCTGTGCAAGTGCATGATGAACGAGTTGTAACGTTTGTTGTACTTCTATGTTGATTGATTTAAAATTTTGTACTTTGAATGTGAAAGATTTTTAATAACTCCATTCTTGTTTTCACAACCAAATGCAGAATGGGTCCATAATGGACCCCACAAGCGAACATAGTAAGTTAAATGTAGCAGAAAGTGAGCATTGAAAGTGCAGTTTTCTTTGCCATATAGTTCTGGTAGCAGAGCACAAAAATCCTTAAGCATTTCTTCAGCAACATCGATGTCACTTATTTTCAAATCTTCTTGAAGCAGTAAATGAAGAGCACACACAAGAAGAGCATAATGATGATAGAATAGAGGGGGAAGTTTATTAAGAAGCAAAGGTAGAGAATAGAATAGTAACCAAACTCGAAACTCAGAAGCCTTCCAATGTTTCATATGTTTTTGGATACTGCGAGGTGCTCTCGTAAAGTCATGTGGAGGTTTTTGTTTCAAGAGCTCTGAATCTAATGATTTCAATTTTGATCCAAGGTAAAATGGTTTTCTGTGATTTGATTTGTTAAACCAACAGTTCATCAATCGTTTTACAATCCCTTCTGGAACTGCATGCATGTAGTCAATAGGGATTTTTTCTATCAATTCAAATCCAGTAATAAGTGATAGTGGGGATGAAGTTAGTATGCCTTGCTCTGAAATACCTGAAGATTCAACCGCCATTGCAATATCACACATCTCTTCATGTGTTCTCCTCATGTATTCTTGATCAGGCAGATATATGCGTGCATTGTTGGGCCAACGTTTGCCTGGGTGAAGGCACACTGGGCATCCACAAGTTCCATTAAATTGTTTCATACCCATAACTGGAGCTTTAGCTACTGTATCGAATATACCATTCAGTACCATTGCATGAACTTTCTTTGGGCCCTCAACTGTTTGAACTTCAATTCCTTTGGAATACAAACTATTAAGAGCCTCTATGACTGGTTGAAACAAAAGCTGCATAGAAGGCTTATTTGGACCACACCATATAGCCAGTAGCATAATATTGGCTGCATTATAGCGTATTGATGGAGGTAAATTTAGGATCACAGCATACACTGGCCAAAAGCTTATGGCAGAAGATTTGAAAAGTGGAACTCCATCTGTAAATATACTCAGACCAAGATTACCTTTTACTGAAAAAAAATGAAAATTTTTTTTAATACCATCACCAGCCCAAATATCATTAATAGTGTTTGATGTTGAATCATGTACATTAAGAACTTTAATTTCATTCCAGTGGTCTGTGTAAAAGAGATAAATGATGCTTAATTTTAAATACAGTAAAACCAACATGTTCAAAGTGGAATGGTGGTAAAAATCTAGTAATTAATAATGCAACACAAATACAATTCTCCAAATAACTTACTTGATACAATTGTTTGCAGCATTTTGTTCACAGGAATATGTGCAAACTGACCAAAACTGGTATCTGAGCTGTCACATCTGTTGCATACATTCAATCCATCATCAATGATGCATGAGCACACACAACACACCTTTTGTACTTTAGTTAAACTGCTTAAAGAACGTTTTAACTTTATAAAAACTTTTAGGAAGTAGATTCGGTTTTGGACATAATACTTGAAGAAGTTTAAGGAGCTGACCAATAACTACATCATTCAAACTGTTTGTTATTGCATACTGCATGATAGAGCAGTATGCTCCAAGTACGCTGACTCCAGCACCACTGTAAATTGGCTGTTTTAGGTATTCATAGTTGATATTTGTATCATCATGAAGCATGTCAGGAATGGGAGCTACATCTTCATCACCTACATCTACAGTGAAAAAGTACATGTTTGTGTTGTGCCATGTATGAGCTAGTTACCGTGGATAGCTTGCAGCACATCATCAAATATATTGTTGACACGAGGATCACATTCAGGCGCCACTATTTCCATGGATCCAAGTTGATATATAAGTTTTACATTTGTAACTACCATACCTGATGATGATGATGACAATGAATCACTGGTTTCAGCACCCTCCAGAGTTGATACAGGAGTATCTGTATCATTATGATTATTCATGCATGTACATGTAAATGATAATAAATAATAGACACACCTAACATAGTATAATCCAATGAATCCGAATTGATTCTTCTAGATGTTCATGTAAATAATCACAAATAATTATATGTATGGTAAGACAGCTATTCAATTAACTAAATACCGTTTTTTCCTCCAGCTGCATAATGTAGATCTTGGTACTCGTTTTGTTGAATGCCGTAGATAAGCTTTGTATTGACCTCTAGATCTAAGCATCTTGAGGTCCATTTTGAGCGCAACTTTAAACACGCAAAAGGATGACTTATTAATACGAATACACAATTGTTACAATTGTAACAATTCTATTTATAGGCTCGCAACAAATGAATCTATCGATCTACCAAACAACACACTGGTAATAATTATGATACGTCTAATTATGAATACATTTTCATCTCACGTGCACTTACGCAAAGAAGCATGTGCTCGCAGATATGTGGGAAACGTTCAAGGCAACTGAGCGCGAAGTTACGGGAGACACTTGAAGATGGATTTGAAGAAACTCTACTAGATAAGAAGAGTAAGCACTTATATGTACTGTATATGTGGTCGTGTATGTGTATGAATACGTGTATATATATATGGTCCGCGGGTGGCGTAAGTGCACATGCATATGTATATATATATTAATTTGCGTGCAGGCGAAGCTGTGATATAGCGTAGTGTACGTAGGTGTAGCAATTAACGCTGTACGTAAATTTACATTCGATGCGTGCATGCCTGTGTAAACGTACAAAGCTATATTAATTTACGCCTTAATTGCATCGGCTTAATGGTACGCACTGTATAAGCACACAGCAGGCCAGCTAGCTACACGTACATGTATCGGTTTGAGTTACTTGCGTATACAGCAAAGTACGTCGGACGATCGATTGCTTTGGACTGATATGAAGCCAATTAACACCTGAAGATTATATACCGTAAAACCTAAATTATCATAATACGAGCATATTGGCAACGTTGTTTTGATTTGCACTCTTATCCCACATGAACAATGAAATTAATTTATTTGCATCGATTTTAATTCAGTGTACATTGCACATCAGGAACCGTGATCGTACGTTGTGCGCAAACAGGCAAAACGAAGAGCACTAAAATGGAGACACTTGGAAAGCCCGATTTTTTGCCTATTTGTGAAACAGATTTTGTTGACGGGGCAGAATTTTTGATCAGTGAATATGGACAGGAATATCCTGTTACATTTTTATCTTTTTCAGGTGTGATACATTGGTGTCATGTGGATTGTAATTTCCATTTAGTTTGTGTTTCTATTTAGACAAAAGACCCAAAAGAATACATCAACCCGCAGCAACACCAGCACTGTCTCAAATGCCAGCTGAAACTGAAATGCAACCTGATGATATTCCTACTGCTTCATCTCAGTTCTCCAAAACACAGTCTGCTCTTACGCGATCCACAAAGGTAATTCACAACACTGTAAAAGGCGTTTTGAAGAAAGCCAAAGAAACATCTACCACAATATCAAAACCAGTAAGCATAATCTGTTCGATGATGAGAAATTTTCTAATCATACTGTATTAAGATACAAGACCACCATAATAAAGAAAATCAGTCTTTCTCAGGTCAAAATGTGATTTCAGGTCCTACGGTATGTTTCTTTTGCAGTGTCAAGAGTGATATATATAACTTTTCAGTGCATGCATGAGGAGAGGTTTGATAAAATTGAGAATCAACTGAAAGAAATCAAGAACATTTTGTTGAAGGTATGTAACTACTTTTTCTATATGTTTGTATACAGAGAAACATGACAGTTTATTTTTGAAATCATAGGGTAATCAAAATGATGAATCCATTAATTTTAGTATGATCAACACTGATACACCCTATGCTGCGGCACTTTCACTCCTGGATGTATTTTTTACAAAAGAGGAGCTCAGTAAGTCGTTAGTGGTAAAGTCAAAGAAGAGCTCAAAACCAGCTTTATCGGAAGACAAGATGAGAAAACTGATTGGTATTTTTATATTGAGCAATATTTGGCTTAATTGATCACTTTTGGTTTTAGGCTGTGTGAAGAAACGATTTGGTGTCGACAGTTTCAACATGAGGGTACTGAAGAAAAAATGCAATCAAAAATGCAGAGACGTACACAGGGCTATGAAGCTTAGGTGTATTGAGTCTAGTAAAGGGGCCCACAGTGAAGTTGACAAAGCAAAAGCAGCAGAACGTTCATCTGGGGAGGAAGACAGTGAAGATTGTGAAGAGGAATCTGATCAGGATGAATCGGCTCTAGACGATAGTGATGAAAAAGGAGACCTTAGAGCGGAGTGACAGAATTCTTTTAAACTACATGCACCAATCGATATAGTCCAATGCAAGTGCATATATCAATGTATTTGTATTTGATTCAATTTAATCAGAGCATATATATTAAATCACGCACGAATGGTTGTGTGAAGAAACTTATATGATCCTCGAAAGATGCATGCATGTTTACCGTACTAGTTCTTTCAAGATCGATGCATGATTCACGCAAGAGTCCTGTGTACGATTCGCGCGCGAATCTTTCGTAAGATTCATGCGCGTAAACGTCCGAAAATCATGCACGCTCATGCGTGACTGAATGCATGTTTCTTGCATGGTTCTTGCAAAGATCCATAGCATGGTCGTGCAAGAAATTTTTACTCGGGTCAGTTGTGAAGACATAACAATAGTATCAATTTATAAACGTGCTACAAGATAGAGGTATAAAATTTTGCACTATTCTCCTAATTCTTTACCTATTCTCCTAATTGTTTACCTATCCTAATCAAAATGACGATAATTTTGGATCTAGAATATGTGGGGATTGATTTTCAAATCAGAGGCTACCTTTGTAAGTTGCATTAAAACGTTCAACTGAACATAACAACTTATAATAATGCACACTGTGCTAAACACATTGCAAAAGCATGGACTGTGACAGCAATATATTATTAATCTTTTTTTTTTTTTTTTTTTTTTTTTTTTTTTTTTTTTTGAATTTTACAATTATATTATAGATATAATTGTAATAATACATGTTAAACACAAATTTCAATATTGAACTAATAAACTATGTAACTATGTATGAGTCAACTATCTAAGTAGAGGTCTGAGACTTTAGCACGGGGACCTGCCCTTGCAAGAAATGCTCTGGCATTCGAGCGCACAAGGGAAAGGTTTAGTCTCGAATAAATGCTGTCCAGAGTGGTGGAAGTGGAGGAGTTAACCTGAACTGAAAGGCGGGAAGCAAGTTTCTTGAAGGTGTCAGAGGCAAGTTGGCCCCATGCCCCGAATGAATCGACAACAAGCGGTATGCAGCTCCAGCCTAGTTCTGCACAAATCCCAGAATTTGCTAGTATCTTTCGCTGTTCTGTGGCAAAAGCTGCAGTGCCTGCTGTGTGTCCCGCTTCGGAAACTATGTCAGGTTTTAGCGGAGATGACACAGATAGGTCGAACGCAGCAGGTTTGCCATTGAAGCCCCAGTTGTTAACTAGAATGTCTGCTGGTCTAGATTGTTTCTGGTCATGACCAAGACCACTGCCAGCTTCCAGCTTAGGGTTGTATAAGGCTTTCTTGAAGAGGTGATACAAGGTATCGCGAAGGTTGTTATGACGCGCAATGACATCCTACCTCTCTTGCATGTTAGAGCGTGGTGAGCCTCAAGGGCTTTGGTAGGGCAAAGGGCACACACAGAGCCGGGCTCACATAACTGAATACCAAGCCACCATTTGATGGCAAACTGACATTCGGATGGTGTTAAATGCAAGCCTAAGGCCGGTGATGGGGCGACACGCAACCAAGAGCTAGCATGTGGGGATGAGACAGAAAGAAGTCGGGCTCGGTCAGCCAGGGAGCTGCTTTGCAAGAGGGATTGAAACTGTTTGTCTTCAAGATTCTGTGACAAAACATGTCGATTGGTGTGGATGGAGTCAAAGGTTGATGAAAGAGCTTCATTGGGAGAAACAAGGGCATTATAAATATTGATGGCCTCGAGGAGGTATGGTGAATTGATGTGGTCAGGGAAGGAGGCACTAATAGAGCTGATGTATGCAGCAGAGCAATGGAGGAAAACAGATCGAAGGCCCATACCGCCATGGGATAAGCTCAGCGTGGCTTGCTTCCAGGCTGGGCAGTTAGGTGACAAGTCAATAGCAGTGCACTCCATGAAACAGGCTCTGACACTATCATCAAATGTAGCGAGAGCGGATTGAATCAAATTTGGAGGTGTGGTACGTGCAATGTGCGTGACCTTGCAGAAGGCAGCACACTGGCGAAGGAGAGTTAGGGCAATCTGGGGATCCTCTAGTTTCTGCAGTTGTTGGTGCAAGATATTAGAAGCCCTGATGGCTGATGATGCAAAGTCTTCACAAAAGCTTTTGTTTCCAATTGGTGACCCAAGAATGACAAAATTCGGAACATTTGAGCGTGTAGTGATAGCATCATGAAAGTCAGGTAGGGGTTTTTTGCAAAAAAGTTCACATTTGCTGAAGTTAGGAAATAGGCCAAGGGGGGGCCCCTGATTATTCAAGATAGATAGGGCCTGATCAATGCTAGTCTTGGACCCAGCCAGAGCACCATCGTCCAAGTACCATTTGTTGAAAGATAGGGACTCACAGGCATTTTCGATTTCAATGATGACAGGGTGAATAACGAGAGAAAATAGAAGGGAGCCAAGTGGATCACCTTGCTGCACACCTGAGGTAGATGACAGACTGCCCAGTGGATGCCAAAGATTGGTGGGATGGCTGTAGCACCATGACACCCATGGGAGGAGCTCAGGGAAATGGGAGTGGCATTGATCGAGTACAGCTTGTCTTGAGACATTGTTAAAGGCATTGCGGAGATCTACCTTTAGGACTACAAAGTCGTCATCTTCCCAATGACGGTCAACACATGCTCGTAATGAATGGACCATGGTCTCGGCTCCACCTGGGCAAGCTACTCCGAGTTGGTGTGGACTGAAGTAATCAGCAGCCTTGCATTTAACCATGGCGCATAAACATCTGCTGGTTAAACGACGTAGCACCTCACCTATGGCAATAGGTCTAACGTCACAGTCAGGAGCCTTGGATTTATTGATGGCTATCAGGGAACCTCCAGCAAGGTGAGTTGCGATTTCTGCTGGGACCTTACCACTGGCCAACAGGTTCACTACACTTAAAAGCACCTTGGCAAGTGAGGTAGGCAGGGTGGCTTCCAGAGCATCTAGGATGTGTTGAATTCTTAAGCCAGAGGGGCCGCAAGCTGTATCTTTGCTGAAAGAGTGGATAATGGACAAAATGTTGAAGTCAGCAGGAAGGATGTTAGGTGAGCTCTGAGGTGAGTGATCCATGGGGATAGTAGGAGGAGGAGAGTGTGGATGTTTGGATTTCAGAGCCTCCCAGGTCTTGCTACTGTTATAGCGGCAATGCCATTAGAACACAACATCCGACAAGCCTTACCATAAAGACCCTCCTGAGCCAGAGAGATGGAGTGTGAAAGCTGCTTCGGCTTATAATCAGGTGTGGAAGAGCTCTTGAAACCTGATTTGGTCGCATGCCTCGATGCTCGATCCCATAGTTGAACTTCTTGACCTGCCTCCCAAAAATCACACAGCTTACTGATTGATGTATGCTTATGATGTCTACCTCCACGCTTACTAGAAGCTAGAACACATTTTGGCAGCATAAGGAATCTTTGCCAAGAGTGGGAAGAACCATCGTGTAGGATGGAAAGGAGACAATTCAGAAAAACCCTGCCAAATGCCTGGCGATCATGAAAGGGGATATGCTTCAAGGTGGGGCAAAATGTGGAAAAGATGTCGTCAAAGGAAGGCAGTTGTGAAGAACATACTGCCGTAGCAGGGTTGTCAGACACTGATGGGGAAGGTTGAAGAGAAACATGAGAGCAGATGTTGATGTGCGATGAGAGGCGTGAGGTGGACACGAGTGTAGAGCAGTGTGAACAGATGGAGTAATTTTTGATGGCTAACCATTCACCCGGGACATCTCCAGGTAGAGTTCCAGCTGCGTGCATGCTCATATGGGATTTCCACATGGTGGGTAATATGAGTTCATTACAGACTGTGATTGGGCAAGGAAGCGGGCATGATGGTTTTGACTTGCCAAAAACTGGAATACAAGTTTTATTATTTGCTAAGGCAGGGCGGGAGGAAGCCGAATGGCTACTAACAAATGCGCTATTATGACCGATAGAGGGCTCCGCCTGAGGTAGCTCTGCCTCAGGTAGCTCCGACCGTGGAAGCAATTGTGGTTGAGAGATGGGCAATGAATGTGACTGCAAACACGAAGGTGGTGACTGTGAATGTGATTGTGGTTGCTGAGACTGCGACTGCTGCATCAGGTCTAGAGGTGGTAGCTGTGAATTTGATGATGAATGAACCGCCGACTGAGATTGTAAACGAAGTGAAGGCGCCGACTCGAATTGAGTCAAGCTGCTAGTGGATTGTGGTTCGACAGGTGCGCACGTATTGGAGCAAAGATTCCGCTTCATGGCATAACAGCTATGACACTTACGTCCTGCTTTCACGCAAACACAACCTTTACAGCGTGCGTAGTCTCCATTACAAGGGCAGCACTTAGAGGAAATGGACTTGCAAAGTGAATCGTCTGCCAAACTTCTGCCCGCCATTAAAACATAATGATTGTTTAATTTAAGGTTTTTAATTCAAGTAATAATACTTCATACCAACAACAGTTTTTGAGTTGACTCTATCCATGTATAAAGTAGCAAAACTATTTTAAAATGCTTAACTTATATGGCTGCTCTTGAACAATATTTATCGCTCTGAAATAAAATAAGCACACTTCATACACAACTAGATGCGCGTGCTGTGAACTGTATGCTCTTTAGCCACTTCAGTAGCCGGTGCCTTTAAAAACAAGGAAACTAATATGGACATCACTCTTTCACATTTCCATAAACATCTGAGAGTCATGCACATTGCAGTAATAGATTTAGCAGGCAGGATAAAACAGTTCATCTAAACCATTATGATATCATTCATTAATTGCAAGTCTCAAGTCTATTTCTATGAATGATCTATTATTTTTTACAGTACAGCTAATATGAGAAAGCCGCTATACCTATCTTGCATAGCACAACACATACAAGGTTCTTGTAAGATTTTTGAATTGGTATTATACTGAACAAAAAATTGTGACGCTACAATACATTCTATCTCTACTACTGCATGTGCAATACATAAATTGATAATTGCTGCTTCATTTGATGCTTAATTGACCAACATCACCTCAATTATTCCACACTATACAATATACATAGCCATCACACTGCATTTATGAAATCAAGTTTTCAGTATGATAAAGTCTGTCCACAGTAGCCATCAGAGAGTGTTAATTTTCTAATAACGGCTCACGTAAAACGATATCGATATTTTCAACCTGGATATTGTCAATAATATCATTTCTGACAAATCAGTCTGTTGCATGAGGTTTCCAACACTTTTGCTGGCAATGTTATCATTCGCTACTCTGCACTTGGGCCGTATAAATTTCTGGAACATGTGGTACAAAAACAGTGCTACAATGGAGAGGTAGGCAATCAACACGAACACCAAGGTGAAGATATCCTGGTCAGTGAAGCTATCAGTTATTGCCTGGGGCTTAGATGAGTTGTAAAACAAAGCCCCAGCAAAGATAATAATCATATCAAGGATAAGGAACGAATTTAAATATGTTTACCCATTCACTTTTGTATGGTCTCAAAGACGTCAGCATGAATAAGCTGACAATCAGCAAAATCAAGACAGCAAAGATATTACTAGGTGGTTGCACGAAGTACTGCAAGGCAAAGGCACCTGTAGTGAACCACAACTGAAAGGACAACCAGCAACGCAAGCGGGGTTTAAATGGATCCCAGACAATGTCATACAGTGGTTTCAGAAGACGTAGGAATCGTAGCTGGTATGACAGTCTGGGAATGAGCAGCACTAATGGAAGTGGTATTATGTAAAGAATTGCAACAGATATTCCAGTTATCCCTACAGCAATGTGACCTGGGTCTGAAAAGTACCTGACTTCAAGATCTGCAAACCATCTCAAGACCATCAGTACTAGTCACCATATATGGTGCTAGAGCCTCCACAGTAGCCTCCATCAGAAGAGTGTAGCACAGTATGAGGAGCGTAGCAAACATCTGAACAGTGGAGAAGTGCACAACACTACATGATCTTCTACAGCATACAGAAACTTCAAAACGAGCTATAAAAGTGATGGCAAGTAGAATGCCAAATAAATATGAACCCAAAGTCAACACGCCCAACAGCAGACATGCCATTGTAGAAACTGGTATCAACACTAATGTTAAGAGTCAGCCATGATGCAAACACCAAGAAATAGCCTGAATTGACTGAGGCCAACTGACCAGCATACACACTCAAAATATTGCAGTAAAACAAGATTCCGTGGATACATCCCAGAGACACAGTCAATCACAGATAGGCAATTCCCCAGGTAAGCACCACTCCAGCAAGAAGTCCCCCCACAATTATAAGGAGATATTTGCCTGTGCACTGCATGCATAAAGAATTGATGCCAAATGTCTCAGAGTAGTTGGCTTTACAAGTTCTGCAACCAATCCCTCCTCTGTTGAGAACAGAAATACACTGTAAATCAAATGATTCATTTTTAACCACAACGGTATCATTTGTACAGACTGTAGTGTTGAAAGTGCAATATTGACAGTACTTGGCAGGACAAGTACGTAAAACAGTTAAGCAACCATCCTCATAGCCTAACCATTTTCCATATGGAACAAAAAATTCAAGTGATACTTCATTGCACGTTATCCCTTTCCTAGTGAGTAATTGCGTACATTGGCATTTCTGTGCTTTGTTGTTAAATTCAAACCCATCCGGACAATTGCGTACTTCTACAGTGATGAGTTGGCTGACATAACGTGTACTAGAAATAGTGGAATAAATTTGCAATGCAATGATTTCAGGAACTTCGTTAAAGCTGCTAGTAAGGTTAGGGATACCATATAATTTGTCTCATCAATGCTAACTACAGCTGCACCGTTCAGCAAGAAGGTGTAATCATTTGCAGTATTATTCTGACTGTTAGCAACAAATGAAGAAATAACATCCTATCTCCTTTGACCAAGCTCATCATAGGTACTTAAGTTCAGGACGATGGTTTGTCCTGGCGACAATGGATACACAGGCTGCTCAGATGTGATCTTAATACTGCTTGGCAGCGCTTCAACGTTTTCTATCCCCTGTGGCACTTTGTCGAAGTTGAATACGGTGGGGAAGAGCTGGTTTAATTGTACATATGTTGCATACACAGCATAAACAGTTTGGTGTATTTCACTCAAAACGGCAAACTATATCACTCTGAATCAGGATTCTGAGTGATATAGTTTGCGTTTTGAGTGAAATACACTAAAAAATTTTTGCTGTGTAATAACCTGCCCACTGACAGTTAATTAGTGTCGAGCCATAGATATCATTGCCACGATAAGCTCTATTTCCTGAAAACACTATCTGAACTCCTGTGTTGTTGAGATTAGAGCAATCGGAGCAGTAGTCAAACTGGTCGTGACCAAAATAGAGAAGGCATTGCTCGAAATACTCGTTGCTTTCCAGATCGACGTAGAGTGCACCTCCAAGTGCTAGGGCCGTGTTGTTTATCATTCGAAGAGATGAATTGCTAGTGAAAGCGAGGAAAGAAAATGCACGTAGGTTCATTGCACCTCCATAAACTCCAGTATTATTTATGAAATCAATGTTGCCGTGAATTCCAATCACTCCACCTCTGGCAGTAAGCCCGGTCATAGGATTGTCCCTTATGCTAGTGCTTCCGCTCAGCGTTACGTTCATACGGTATACATAAACAGCTGCAAACGGCTCGTTTATTGGTGCGGAAAGGCTGTCAGTCTGGATAATTGATTCGCTGATCACAGTATCCGAAATCTCCAACTGCATTCCCAAATGTCTTCCGTCGGCAAGTGTTTCTCTGCAGTCGACAATAAGTCCTCCAGATGTACTCGGCCAGCCTATATTCCGACGTAGGATACTTTGCACGAGAAGAATGCGGACGGATCCCGAAACTATCCTGTTAGCAAAGCGGGTCGAGGTGAGGAAAATGGCGGCTGCTAACCCAGCATAACAACGCTCGAATGTTGAACCATTTATTATAACAACGGTCTTCATACTTCCTTGCTCCGTGATAATGCTGCCATCATATCGGTCCATATCATTTAGCAGTCCGATTCCTCCTCCAAGATACGTCGCTGTGTTTGAGTCAAATATGCAATTGATGAATGCAATAGAGGAGTTTCTAGCGTACGTGAAGATTCCTACATATGCTGCACCAGCGACGAACGCAGTGTTGGACTCAAAGCGAGAATTTGATACTTGAAAGGCCACAGCAAATTTGCTTTGACCTAGGATAACAGAAAGGCCTCCATGCATGCATCAAAACCTATCGTGTAGCCATAATCTCGAAATGTTCGGGACAGTGTATAGTATTGGGTTATTGGTTGAAAAGAACACGCTCTGTTTTCGACGAACGTGCTTTGGTCCAAGTTCAGCTGGTTGGTAATGGAGCTGAACTCCACGGCGTATTCGGGTTTGTAGTCTTGGTACAGAAAAATGGCTCCGCCCCCGACTTTGCTGTAATCTCCAAATGTAGGGTAACAATTTGTTCCATTCCAATTCGAATTTCCAACAAAATCAACTCCTTTTAACGAACAATTTCCGATCGCGTTGATGACCAACAAGCCGATACCGGCTGTTCCATTTATGATGACGTTCTCGATGTTGACGTCTCGGCACTGACCCAAGAAGATCGCTATCTTGACTACCGACGGGACTTGATAGAAAAGGTCCACGGATTTGTTGAGATATGTAATAACATCATCAAGGTTTTTTCCGTTCAAGCCGCATCCATCAACGGTCAGGTTCATTACTCTTAAACCAGTAAGGTTCACCGCCCCGAGCTCCACACCGTCAATGCACGTGATAACTGCCTGCGAAGCATCGCCAGTACCGCTCAGGGTAACGTTCGAGACGTCTTGAAGAAACGAGAAACTCTGCAGCACGTGTAATCCTGGCATTAATCGCAACTCCGTGTTTGATGTGACGTTTGCCAGTGCTTGTTCGAGGGTGAGGCATTGGCTAGCGGCACAGACGGGAAACACCATAACTGTCTCTGAAACGGCCAGACCAGCGAACATCAACACGCATAGTAAAGCTAACCATCGCACCTGGTCCATTTTGAACAGCTAGTATTTTGGTTAACCTACAATTACGAGTTATGAATAAATAATATTATTCGTCGTGTGCTTTATATATAGGGCGCTACACGCAATCAAGTTCACAATTTCTGCTGGCGCACAGAATCCTGTGACAAAAAGAACCAATAGCTCAAGACACCACTGTATCACAATGGAGATGGACTATATGGATGCATGCTTGGGTGCTATTTCCCCTGAACGGCAAATTAAAGCCACTCTGAGATGATGTGCAAAGGCATATTGCTATTGCATGGTTTGGACTGGAAGTTCTTCCATACATATGCCGTCCCACGATGGAGTTATACATATAATCCATTATTTCAATCAGGCATTGCATTCAGGCGACAGCCAGATCGGCAGGCCTTAGGTCGGACCCCTAGTGCATGCAATGAGTTAAAACAATTTTCTAGTGCATATAAGATATCCTATCCTAGGCACCAGTATCCACACTGGTGTGCAGTAGGACATTTATTCCTATACAGGCGTAAATGTCCCCTGCATGCGGGCATATATGTCTATAGGCATTATTGTCCGCGAGGGACAATGGTTGAGTGGATTAAACTGTATGATGTCCGGGGGCCTACGGAAGGGAGGGGACAACCATGCCTATGATGCAGGTAGCAGTTTATGTAGAACTGCAAGAATTTGCATTCATGCAGTGATGATCAATTCCTTATAACCAAGTTATTCTAGCATATATACTCCTCGGCATATTATACTAAATAATGGCTGAGTATTTGTGCAACATATTGTCAAAAGTATTAACCTCTCCAAAACAAAAAACAATTCAGTGTTGAGAAATATAGAGTCTGTTTTCGAATCCTCAGGTTGAAATGCTAACACTTCACTGAGCCTTATACTTTAGCATCATTTGCATGGCCTGTATGTATTAATAGTGCTATATACAGTAAACCCTATCAAGAGTTCTCTTTGGGCGCCCAATGTTCATGATAGTGCATAATTCTGTTCTTGTAGATGTAGATAGCGCAATGTGTTAAGGAGTCTGCTATATAAACTAATCACAAAGAAGTAGTACAACTCTTCAAATTCCCTCAACACAGGTGCATCCTCAGTAAGGTAGGTGTGCACATTTTTTATGTGGGAGAAACAACTAAGTGTACCAAAGCTAACGCAAGTACATGTACATGTAAAAATCAGCAACTGACTGTTTGTGAAGTCAATCATATGAGTTACGTGCAAACATACTCAATACATGTACATATACATACTACCATGTGTGCATAATTATTAAATAATACACATCTGACGCCCAAAGTGAGAATTATTATAATTCAGTACAAGATATAAAAAACATTCTCTCTTACAAAGTTGGTGGTTTATAGGATTTGAATGCAATGATGGTGTAAAAAGGAAGGGAACAAGGGATCAACGATGAATTGATTTTTTTTATATAGCCCTTTTGTAGTAAGTGCATTTTATGTTGCTAAATATAGGACTACTAAATCGTATCATCGTTGATCCCTTGTTCCCTTCCTTTTTACACCACCATTACCTTCAAATCAGTCCAACTTTCTCAGAGAGAATGTTTTTTATATCGTGTTTCATTCTTTTTTTACTACTAGTATAAGCAAAATAATTATACAAGTATTAAAGCATACAGATTAATAATTATTCCTATATTTACTACTTATCTTTCCTGCCGTTGCGTTTGCTATATTTAGCACTTGGCATTACAATTATGTAGTTAAATATAGAAATAATTATTGTATCTCCAACCCCTTCATTTTTACACCGCATTGCATGCCTTCAAATCCTATATAACACTAACTTTCTCAAGGGAGAATTGAACTGTGTAATCCCCACTATTGGACCCTTTGCAATCATATCAAAAATTCCAATTAGAACTTTAGCCCGGATTACCAGCTTTTAGCATTAGCAGAGTATTTAAAATATCCACAACTGGATGAAATAAAAGTTCCATTTGGGCTTTTTCTGGACCACACCATAAGACTACTAAAATAGTATTTGCAGCATTGTAATGGATTAAGGGTGGTGTATTTAGGATCACTATGTATACAGGCCATAAACTCATGTGAAATGATTTTGAATAATGGAACTCCATCAGCAAATATGCTGAGGTCCAAGTTTCCTTTTACACTAAAACAATTCTTTTTGAGTTAGGTTGAAGTCCTGCGCTCCAAATGTCTGAAACGTCAGTGGCAATCTTTGCAGTAACAACTTGGATCTCATTTCGGTGGTCTTTCAATTAGCATATTGTAAATAATGCATATTTCTACTCATTTGATATAATTGTTGGAAGTCCCTTGTTGATGGAAGGTGCCCAAAACTGTCTTTTGAGCTACCACACATGCTACAAACATTAATTTCTTTGTGTATAATTTATTAACACTTACAGCAAACACACTTTGTTTTTGTCTTTAAATTGAACTGCTGGTGTTTTAAGATTTTTTGGATGGCTATTTTCCAGAAGACCAATGACTTGTAACATGCAATTCTAGAAGCTCAGAATCTTACCAGTTGTATCACCTCTGGTGCATAGGTGATATTGATGCCGGAAGGCAGATCGATCCAAAAA
The DNA here is from genome assembly GCA_949361645.1 of Spongilla lacustris. NCBI lineage: Eukaryota > Metazoa > Porifera > Demospongiae > Spongillida > Spongillidae > Spongilla > Spongilla lacustris. Next base: position 4,975,637 of record OX442417.1, on the reverse strand, counting down.
CTCTATAAAGACAAATTGAAAAGAACAACACTGCTGATGAGAGACAGGCCAGAATGTTTGCTCATTTTATGATGCAAGAAAAAATAAAAGCAGCTCTCTGAATGGTATCACAGGATAGTTATGAAGCTGGATGTGGTGGTTCTCTTTCCCTAAACCATTAAGGCAAAAACATCCTTCTAAATCTACACCTGTTCCATCTACCCTTGTAAATGATGACCCCGCATCACCAAATCATTTTGACCAAATTGATGGTGTCAAAATTCTTTATGCAGCATATAAGATCCAGGGCCCTCTGGCCTGGATGCTGCCGCAAGTTAAGGAAACAGATGCATCATGATGCCTCGATTGACCTCTGTAAAGCTTTGCAGCTGTTACCAGACGCCTTTGCTCTGATTTTGTGTGTGGACCCTGAGGGTTTATCAGCGCTTCTTGCGTATAGACTCATTGCATTAGACAAGTACCCAGGTGTGAAACGGTGAAACCCTTCGACGTATCATTGCAAGAGCTGTATATTATCATAGATATTTGTATCAAATATCTATATTATTATCCACATTTAAGGATGATATTCTTATGCATATGGCTGCGGCCTGCGGGACCGATGCAGCTCTGTGCTGGGCAAGAATCGGGATGTGAAGCAGCAGTGCATGTGATACAGAAACTGTTTCGTTCACCTGAAGTAGAACCAGTGCTTCTCGATCGTTGATGCGACAAATGCCTTTAATTCTATATATCGACAAACGACACTCCGCAACATACAGCACATTTTTATCCAGTGTTCTCTTGATTAACACCAATCGTGATTATATTGTTCATAGGTGGGAAAGGCTTTTATCAGAAGAAGGAAAACCCAAGGTGATCCTTTGGCAATGCCTATGTCAGTACGCATTGGCGCTTTTACCACAAATCAATTCACTATCAGTTCTGATGATGCAATCAAACAGATATGGTATGCAGACGATGCAGCATCTTGTGGCCAGATAGAAAACATTCGGTCATGGTGGGACAAATTAGTCCAAATTATGGCTACTTTATATATTAATTTTCCAACCCAGCTAACACTTGCCTTCTATTAATAGTTAAAGAAGCTGCTTGAAAGACTGCATCAGACATCTTCACAGGAACAGGAATTTTGTGATGGAAAGAAATATCTTGGTCAGGAGCTCCTCTTGGTGACTGACGCATTTGATCCACCCGGCAGCAAATCTCCACGTGGGTAAATTACTGTCAAAATTTGCAATTATCCAACCCCATGCTGCTTATACAAGTAAATAAAAACGATTAAACCAATTATACAATGAGCGACGGGATATCGATGAACTTGAGTCCCGCTAACTATAGTGTACGAGCTCGAGACTAGTACATGTATGGTGCTCCATAACTCTAAGTAATTATAATGAAAATTATTTTTTTATGCGTGGTTAATTTATTCAGTAGGTTGCAATGTCACACGCACGTCTTACATCACTATTCATGCATACATGTACATTGCTATAAATTTACACCGCGTGGGTACCCATGGCGAGACAGACAATAACCAGACCGGAACGAGCAACGACTGAGTGGTATACATTTATAGCAACTTTTATTAAGTTTGTATACATACACAGCAAATAAAAAGGTGCGAATGTCACCTATAATCACCCGTATACGTAGTACGATTTAAAAAGGGTGACCGTCGCACTAAATTTCAGTTATCTTTCTTGTGATATCAGTCATATCACATCATCGAGCTCGTTCACGTGAATTCACTCCGTTATTTGGTGTGACCTTCACACTAAATTTTATGTTTGGTGTGATATCACACCATCGAGTGAGTTCGTGTGAAGTCACTCCGTTATTTGGTGTGACCTTTATTCAGGTTTAGTTTTATTACTAATCGGGATAAAGGGTAATTTAGTTATATAAAAACAATTTATGTCGTGATAGCTTGTGGAATTAGTTACAGGGTTGTAGTGCAGATGGTCACGGGTTCGCCTTTTTTTTCCCCCTTTTTTTTCCCCTTCTGCGGTGAAATCATCGGCGCTTGGGTGTGACAGTCACACTAGATTTGGCGTGTCTATTGCATTGTGTACTACGTTCACACGAAAGAAAAGGGGACCTTCACACTATTATATTTGCTGTCAGTGTAATTATAAATAGCAACACTGTTGCTATTTATAATTACACTGACAGCAAATATAATAGTGTGAAGGTCCATATGACGTGAGGTAAGTAACTAAGCAATACATGACGCGTGCGCATGTTTTAGGTGTAACTCCTCTATTTACTAGACTCTTTAGAGTCAGACTACCGCGCCATCCAATGGTGTGAGCAGGAAGTAAGCGATCAAAAGACGTGCATTGTATGGGATTGGATCTCAGATTCTTTTCCTCAGGAACCAAGGAGTGTTAAATACATACTGTTTAAAGACGGTAGGACTATGATTAACACAATTTGCGATGCTTACTAACAAGCTATCTCTACTACCTGTTGTACTGCATGTGCGCACAATTCTATAGTTAATTGTGGATGCTTGTACAATTTCAGCTCAAATTATTCCACACTACATGACATATAATATTATGATAATTATATATATATAATAATATATATATAACTATAATTATAATATTATATATATATATATATAGCCATCACACTAGCTGTACATGCATGAAATCATGTTTCAGTATGATAAAGTTGCAAACAATAATAGCATTACTGTCCACAGTAACCTCAGAGAGTGTTTATCAGTTTTCTAATAACGGTTCACGTAAAACGCTATAAGTAGTAATCCTGTCGGCCATCTCTGTGCGATGAACTTGTTGCATAAGGTTACTAGCACCTTTCCTGGCACTGGCTACTCGGCAGTTGCGCCGTACAAATTTCTGGAACATGTGGTACAAAAACAGTGCTCAAAGGAGAGGTAGGCAATAAACACGAACACCAAGGTGAAGATATCCTGCATGGTCAGTGAAGCTATCACTTATTGCATGGGGCATGGATTTGTTGTAAAACAAAGCCCCGGCAAAGATAATAATCATATCAAGGAGGAAAAATGAATCAAATGTGTTAACCCATTCACTTTTGTATGGTCTCAGGGACAGCAGCATGAATAAACTGACAATCAGCAAAATCAAGGCAGCAAAGATATTACTAGGTGGTTGCGCGAAGTACTGCAAGGCAAACGCACCTGTAGTGAACCACAACTGAAAGGACAACCAGCAACGCAAGTGGGGTTTAAATGGATCCCAGACAATATCATACAGTGGTTTCAGAAGACGTAGAAATCGTAACTCATATGACAGTCTGGGAAAGAGCAGCACTAATGGAAGTGGTATAATGTAAAGAATGGCAACTGATATTGCAATGATCCCTACAGCAATGTGACCTGGGTCTGAAAAGTACCTGACTTCAAGATCTGCAAACCATCTCAAGGTTGCATTACCATCGATGCTAGTCACCATATATGGTGCTAGAGCCTCCACAGTAGCCTCCATTAGAAGAGTGTAGCACAGTATGAGGAGCGTAGCAAACATCTGAACAGTGGAGAAGTGCACAACACTACATGATCTTCTACGGCATACAGAAACTTCAAAACGAGCTATAAAAGTGATGGCAAGTAGAATGCCAAATAAATATGAACCCAAAGCCAACACGCCCAACAGCAGACATGCCATTGTAGAAACTGGTATCAACACTAATGTTAAGAGTCAGCCATGATGCAAACAACAAGAAATATCCTGAATTGACTGCAGCTTGAGGCCAACTGACCAAAATAAACACTCAAAATATTGCAGTAAAACAAGATTCCATGGATGCATCCCAGAGATACAGTCAATTTCAAATAGGCAATTCCCCAGGTAAGCATCACTCCAGCAAGAAGTCCCCCCACAATTATAAGGAGATATTTGTTTGTACACTGCATGCATAAAGAATTGATGCCAAATGTCTCTGAGTAGTTGGCTTTACAAGTTCTGCAACCAATCCCTCCTCTGTTGAGAACAGAAAGACACTGTACATCAAATGATTCATTTTTAACCACAACAGTATCATTTGTACAGGCTGTAGTGTTGAAAGTGCAATATTGACAGTACTTTGCAGGACAAGTAGGTAAAACAGTTAAATGACAATCCACATAGCCTAACCATTTTCCATATGGAACAAAAAATGCAAGAGATGCTTCATTGCAAGTTATCCCTCTATCAGCCAGCAATTGCGTACATTGGCATGTCTGTGTTGTATTGTTAAATTCAAACCCATCCGGACAATTGCGTACTTGCGCAGTGATGGTTTCGCTAATGAAAAGGATAGTAGAATAAATTTGCAATGTAATGATTTCAGGAGTATCATTAACAGCAAGTAAGGTGAGAGATAAATTAGTATTCGTCTCATCAATGCTAACTACAGCTGGTGGCACCGTTCAGTAAAAAGGTGTAATTATTTGCAATATTATTTACGGTGTAAACAACAAATGAAGAAAGAATATCTGCTCTCCTTTGATCAAGATCCTCATAGGTAGTGACGTTCAGGACGATGCTTTGTCCTGGTGACAATGGGTACACAGGCTGCTTAGGTGTGATCTCTAGACAGTTGGGCAGCCCTATAATGTTTCTACCCCCTTTGGCAATTTGTCGAAGTTGAATACGGTGGGGAAGAGCTGGTTTAAATCTATATACATATGTTGGATAATAATCACCTGCCCACTGAGAGTGAATAAGTGTCGAGCCATAGATATCACTGCCACGATAAGCTCTAGATTAGAGCAATCGGAGCAGTAGGCAATCTGGTCGTGACCAAAATAGAGGAAACATTGCTCGAAATATTCGTTGCTTTCCAGATCGACATAGAGAGCACCTCCAAGTACTAGGGCCGTGTTGTTTATCATTCGAAGAGATGAATTGCTAGTGAAAACGAGGAAAGAAAATGCACGTAGGTTCATTGCACCTCCAAACACTCCAGTATTATTTATGAAATCAATGTTGCCATGAATACCGATCACTCCACCGCTGGCAGTAAGCCCGGTCATAGAATTGTCCCTTATACGAGTGCTTCCGCTCAGCGTCACGTTCATATACGGTATACATAAACAGCTGCAACCGGCTTGTTTATTGGTGCGGAAAGGCTGCATGTCCATGATGATTCGCTGATCACCGTATCTGAAATCTCCAACTGCATTCCCAAATGTCTTCCGTCGGCAAGTGCTTCTCTGTAGTCAATAACAACTCCACCATATGAACCCAACCTACCTATATTCCGACGTAGGATACTTTGCACGAGAAGAATGCGGACAGAATCCGAAACTATCCTATTCGAAAAACGGGTTGAAGTGAGGAAAATGGCGGCTCCTATATTCGATGCAGAACAACGCTCAAATGTTGAACCATTTATCGAGAGTTACGGCAGTAACTCTCATATAGGATTTGTGCCGTATCATGAATATCATTTAAAAACGCGATTCGCGTATAACTCACGAACCGAGAAACGGATAGTGTAGCTCTTTATTGCTATCGAGTGACAATGGAAAGACGATCATTTTCATACTTTGTTCAAGTCGCCAAACCGTTTAGTTTAAGAGAACAAAAAAAAAGGTCGTAGTTCTCGTTCCCAGACCTTGATTTGTCCATAGTCGTCTTTATGGGTGAGTATAACTCGTGATAGGAAAGGTTTTAAAGAGCGCCAGTTACACCAAAAAATCTAGAAAAATCCTACCGACTGCCCCTTGATGTCAGATATACATGTTTGGTATGAAGCAATAATTACGTCCGAGGACAAAAGCGTTTCCATGACAATACCTATACGTATAATTAGACATTTATGGTACCATTATTGGCGTTGTCAAAATGCACGAGGAATACGTCCTAAATCGAGACTATGAGTTAGAGTCCTCCCAAGTTCGGTACGATGCTGATGCTGAACAAAGGTGGGCGTCTGCTCGTGATATGTACATAGCAAATCTGGAGTCGAACCGAGCTTCTAAGAGGTGGCAACAGAAAAAGAATTGCGGTGCGAACTTCTAAGAGGCGGCGTTATGAACTGAACTCAGACGAGAAACGAGCTTCTAAGAGGCAAAGCTTGGCGCGCGAGTTTCGATCTAGAACAGCTGCAAATGTAACATAACTGTAAATATTGTGTTGCTAGGCAATAAACATGGAAATTACAACGGCTGGATTTTGTCACACATTGTACATTGTACTTATAGTATGTACGGGTTGCAAAGTACATGTACACCTGTATACTAGTAGCCACACAAAAAAAATGAATGAAACAAGATATAAAAACATTCTCTCTGAGAAAGTTAGTGGTATATAGGATTTGAAGGCAATGGTGGTGTAAAAAGGAAGGGAACAAGGGATCAACGATGGTACAAATTTTTTGAATAGTCCTATATTTAGCAATGTAAAATTTATACATACTACAAAAGTGCTAAATAAAAATTTGTACCATCGTTGATCCCTTGTTCCCTTCCTTTTTACACCACCATTGCCTTCAAATCCTATATACCACTAACTTTCTCAGAGAGAATGTTTTTATATCTTGTTACAACAACAGTCTTGATAGTTCCTTGCTCCGTGATAACGCTGCCATCATATCGGTCCATATCATTTAGCAGTCCGATTCCTCCTCCAAGATACGTCGCTGCGTTGGAGACAAATATGCAATTGATGAATGCAATGGAGGAGTTTCTAGCGTACGTGAAGATTCCTACAAATGCTGCACCAGCAACGTACGCAGTGTTGGACTCAAAGCAAGAATTTGATATTTGAAAGGCCACAGCAAATCACGTTCTGCTCTACGTGGTTACATGCACCCGTGTAGCTGCTGTACGCGCGTACTTGCCGGATCGATGGATCGAATTGAAATGATGCCCACCGAGTTTGGTTTGTTATTAAAACCGTTACTGCTGTTACAAACGGCGCGGTATGGCGTGATTTGGGTTCTATAAATTAAAGATGCTGTGTTTTTAAAGCACTGAAGCACTGCCTGGGAAACAACTTATTTAACGGCTTGGGGTCATTGATGGTAAAAACACTGGGTTTTACAATATTTGCTCCTGCATCTGCATGGGCCACGATGACTATTCGCATAGGTGAATGCAAAGTGCCCGCAATATGATGTTGCAGAGATGCAAAGTTTAGGAGGGTGGGGCTGTGTTGTGGCAATGTATCACGTGAATGCGATAATTATTCTATTATGTTCACGTGAGGAACTCTCGTTCTCGGACCTAACATTATTTTATATGGATACTGCGCATGCGTAAGCGCTGCCTAACTTCAACAGCTTTAAACTCTGCTTCCAAAACACGAATCAATGCAATTGTTAGTTCCACAATTAGAGTATGACTTCCTCTACGGGTGTAATAATTCAAACTCTGCTTTTCACAAGTCCAATTAACGGAAATTAATAAATTCCGTTTTAAACATTTGGCTTCGTTAGGCACCAGGCATGATTTATATGCTATAGCTTGACTTTGAGCGGGGGTTTTCCCGCAAAAACCTTAGATAAGGTAGATCACGTGATAAGTAATATTAATAGCTATAAAAATTAATTTTTACACACTCTCTGGGGGTTGTTGCTTGTTGATCAATGCATTGGCATGTATTAAATAAACTTAATAATAACTTTTAATAACTACATATTAATAGCTTTAAGTTAATCATTGGCATGATTTTTACTTCAAACAGCATAATTTTACAATGTTCAGTTCTGGAGTTATACCAATTCAAACATTTTGCGCGACTTTTGGATCACCCTGTATAGTATTGGGTTATTGCTTGAGAAGAACACGCTCTGTTTTTGACGAACGTGCTTTGATCCAAGTTCAGCTGGTTGGTAGTGGATCTGAACTCCGCGGCGTATTCCGGTTTGTAGTCGGACGTCTTGGTACAGAAAAACGGCTCCGCCCCCGACTTTGCTGTAATCTCCAAATCTAGGGTAACAATTTGTTCCATCCCAATTCGAATTTCCAACAAAATCAACTCCTTTGAACGAACAATTTCCGATCGCGTTGATGACCAACAAGCCGATGCCGGCTATTCCATTTATGATGACGTTTTCAAAATTGACGTCTCGACACTGTCCCAAGAAGACGGCTATCTTGAATAGAAAAGGTCCACGGATTTGTTGAGATATGTAATAACATCATCAAGGTTTGTTCCGTCCAAGCCACATCCATCAACGGTCAGGTTCATTACTCGTAAACTAGTAAGGTTCACCGCCCCGAGCCCCACACCGCCAATGCACGTGATAACAGCCTGCGAAGCGTCACCAGTACCGCTCAGGGTAACGTTCGAGACGTCTTGAAGCAACGAGAAACTCTGCAGCACATGTAATCCTGGCATTAATAGCAATTCCGTGTTTGATGTGACGTTTGCCAGGGCTTGTTCGAGGGTAAGGCATAATGCGCATTGGCTAGGTTATATTGTCCCCCGGACAATATACCCTAGGATATATTGTCCCCCCCCCCCCCCCCCCCCCTGGATATACTGTCCCCCTCCCCGGACACACTATAACCTAGGGTATATTGTCCCCCCCCCCCCCCCCCCCCCCCCCGATTAACGCAACAAGGGGGGTGGGGGTGGGGTGCCAAAATGGGAGAAGGGTGGGAGGTGGTCAATATAGCCTAGCTGGTTGTACTCTTGCATGGTAATGGTAGTTATCCAACTGGGTATTCCAAAGACCAAAAGTGATATTTCAGAGGAAAAGCGAAGCTTAACTTTCGAGTCATATCTGGACTGGTGTCCTTTACTATTATGCCTCTTCGGTTTCGGCGCGGCGGAAGAACGGCGATTGAGTATAACAGCAGAAGAGGAGCGTCATCGCGTCATCACAAGCGCTATCGCTGTCATGCATCACTATAGAATGGCGGCTATTCTAGAAAAGATCCATTTTAAACACTGTAAATATATTTGAACGCAAAGTAAGGTTGATAATTAATAGATCCTGTTTTACTATCAAAGTGCTGATAATTATGTTTGCATTTGGGGAGGTACAAAACTCTGGAGAAGGTTACCTCGAGATTTTTTGGTGAAGATATGATTGATGGTATATACGTCAGTTTGAAATCTTAATTGTGATAACTGCCAGCGAGCTAATGACACAACATTGATGTTGCTCTCCACCCTAAAGGCAAAAAGGTTCTAATGATTGTGATGTGTTTGCATTGGCGTTTGCCACTACATTATTACGCATGTTAGGCGGGTGTTTATATAACAGATGCTCAGAGGGGGACAATACACCCTAGGGTATAGTTTCCGGGTGGGGGGACAGTTTCACCAGGGGGGGGGGGGGGGGGGGGGGGGGACATTATATGCTAGGGTATATTGTCCGTGGGGGACAATATAGCCTAGGCTATAATGTCCGGGGGACATTATACCCTAGGCTATATTGTCCGGGGGGACAATATAAGGGGGGACAATATATACTACGACACCGGTCCGACCGGACCGGTCGGACCGTCCATGGTGCTACAGACGGTCCCCCCCCCCGGACCATCCATGGTCACCACCCATGGTCTCTCTCTGTTACATATGGTCCCCCTTTTGTAGACAAATATGTCAACCTTTTCGAGCTGACCATAAAACGTAAGATTCGTAAAATGATTTACGAGTTAAGAAACATATCCGTGCCATATTTCTCGAGACAGAGCATGAGTGGCGAGTATATCGATCAGCAAATTTAAAAGGAATTTTATTGTTGCAAATTCGATGACATACAAGTGATACAACTCTTCATGCGTGCACAGATTTCCTTCGTTACGCTCAATGTTCTAAAACTTCCAAGCGCAGTATTGGACGGAGAGATACCATTTGCAACGACATGCATCCAATTTACAGCTAATCATTTTGAGACAGTTACCTGTATATAATCTGCTGACAATATTGTGCAGTATTCGTATGTATACTGGCGGATCCAGGAGGAGGGGGGGGGGGGGGGGGGGGGGGGGGGGGAGGGCCCCGGCTTCCCCCCCCCCCCCCCCCCCCCGCCAAATATAGTTCACTAATTATGCAGCATCCAATTGGTATAGACCCCTTTCATGTGACGCCACAAGTCATGTGAATTAATAAACAAGTTGCCATGAATATTATCAGCCGCCATGATGGTGCACAGGTAGCCATGGTATTGTGCGTAGTAAATAGGCTGTTCCAATCGTTACGAGCGCAATAAAAAGATGTTTCGTTCTACCGAATTATTTGTGTGATCAAGAAAGGTCCTAGAGATTTAAAAAAAAAGAGCATAAAGCGTTGGGATGGATACATTGCTGCAATCTCCAGGATATACATCACAATGACCACATCAGTTGAAATCCCAGTACTAGTGGATTTGTTCCAAACACTTTGTTTATATAGTTTTCCAGTCATCTTTTCATAGACCAGCTGTGCACCATCATGGCGTCCGTAACGATGACATCATTTTTTATGAAACTAGATCACGCGATGAAAAGGGTCTATACGATAGCTAGCCCTTCGCGCATCATTGCGCATGCATGATAGATAAGTGGAATCTTGTTTTAGATCGCAAAAAATGCCCCTCGGCCTCCCCTTCCATCACCAATCTATAACACCATGGATGGTCCTAGGGGGACCGTTCACAGCGCCACGGATGGTCCGGGGGGAGTTGCCAAGGATGGTCCGGGGGGACCAATTATTGGGGGGACCATCCGTTGTGTGACAGCATATGTACATGCACATACATCATAGCACATACAAATTCTATTCATAAGCTGATGTGGGTAGTCTATAGCCCCATCATCCATGTGCACTTCACTTCTCCATTTCACTCTGCTTCCTCTTATGCACAGATTTGTGGCTCTTAGTATAGCAAATGCCAACGTTGCCCTTACCCATCCAGTCACTTCACTTTATCTCTTTGGGTGCCAGATGCGGTGTATAATAATGATATAATTATGTACCTTGTGCATGTACATTACATGTATCAAATAATGTTTGCATGTCACTCAAGTACTGTACATGTATATGATTTGCTCCATAAACTGTCAATTGCTGATAACTATACTTGCGTTAGTTTTTCCCACATCAAAAATGTGCACACATAGCAATGATAGCATATGACCTGTGGGATGCACTGGTAACAGTTTATGCAGTTTTGCTGAAATGTGAAGAGTTGTACTACTTGCTATGATTAGTTTATGCATGTACCATATTCCTCCTACTAAACTCATTGCATCCATCTTCAAGAGCAGAATGGAGTTATTGTTGTACATCCATTTACATGTATGTCCTGATATCATGCACATTGGACTCTGATATATAAATATGCCCTTGGCACCCATAGGGTTATGGTTTCTCCCACTTTCATGCTATTTTGGTTGCTAAAACCTTTATGACAGAGTTAAGCTAAAATTATATCTAGCTGCATGTTCCAGGACTTCCAGCATGCATCCACGGCTCCTTCTAGATCTGAAAAGGCTTTTTCAGTTCAGTCTACCGCAAATGAAACATACTTAAGAAGAAAAGATGGCGTCTCCTACCTGCACGGTTAGGAAACGTATCTTCCTGCGTTACAACACTAAATTAATATGACTATTTTTATAAATGGTTTTGTTGTTAGTACATATACGCTATTATTCTGTCCGTAAATTTCCGCTTTATAATGGCCATATTATAACAAACTGAAATATCGCGATATAATCGTAATCGCGATATAAATTTATTCTCGTATCATGCACGTCTGCCTGATTACAGATAATTCTGACCACAGGGTTTGAATTAGACATAATCGACGCGAATTTGAGCACAATACATTCAAATCCCTATATTTTGGTGGCTCGTTATACTATATAATTTACATAATCGGTCATTATGATCATGATGTGATTATATATACCACAACACTGTTTTAAGAATACACGTAGCCGGGGTGAGGTTATATGATGCAACTGAATATCTGCTGAATCATCCATATAGCTGTTTACTTAGTCAAACGTAATAGGCCGTACAAGGTAGCTCCTTGCATAACTTGCATAAATTGATCCAAAACTTTGTTTCTTTCGCGTAGAGACTTGACAGTGTGCAGTTTAACTTGTTAAAAGACATCGTACCTCGATCGGCGACTTCAGTTGGCGACAATTATTTATTTGATGAAAATATGAATTCTTCTTCCAGTAGCAGTTCTATCAACTACGTAATAACAAACAGTGTCTCTGTACTTGTATGCCTACTGGCAGCCATTTTGGTGTTTGCTCTCAAACTACACAGGAAGATTGTATACAGATTGGCCCTGTACCAGGTGTTGGCAGGGTTAATTCTTGCATTGGCACAGCTGCTGCAAGTGGTCATGGGCAACTATATGAATGACCCGGAGTTATATGATCGTGTGTGCATCGCCCTCGGATGGATCGGTATGTACTCCCAATGGATGAAGCTACTCTTCACTGTATGGGTAACCTTCCATCTCTTCTGTTTTGGAGTACTCCACAAGAACCTGAAGAAGCTTGAAGTGTTGTACGTCGTGACGTCAGTACTCGCACCAGCGGTGATGGCTGCTGTCCCTCTCATAACCCGTTCCTATGGGTACAGTCCCGTTGATGGATGTTATATTCCCGCATATGCAAACAATGCCACACTTAAAGCTGCTATAATTGAAAGGTTTGCTCTCTGGGATGGTCCAGCGATGGTCATACTCTTAGCACTTTCCACAGCCATGGCTGTCATGGTTATTAAATTGGCTGATAAAGTGTGTTGGAGATTAAAGCATGAACCAAGTACCGGTGGTGACCAGTTTTGGAAGGCTCTAAAACAGCTTCTTCCATTGGCTGCTTTTCCTGCTTTGTTCCTTCTCTTCATTGTACCAGTTTTCATATACGACATCTACTATTCCTTTGTAACTCCAACACCTGATGATAATCTGGTGCTATCAGCATACATATTTGTTATTCTGTGGAGCATGACATCAGGAGTGACCCTAATAGTCCACATTTTTGTGGCTCAACTACCTGTATGTTTAAGACATTATCAAAGTGCCCACCTGCAGCAGGAGCAAGCCAGTAGCTTCCAACACATCTCTGTTGGGTCTGAAATCAGTAAAACCATGAACAGTGCCACTAGCTTCCCCCTACCAGACGATAGCATTACAACCATTGAGCTAGAAAAAAGTATCAGTGATGACACAAAGCGTACACTGATGAAGTTAAAATCATATTAATTTCATGTTGCACATGCATGCATGAATCATATTACTATCTACATACATGTATGCATGTTGTAATGAGATGCACATGCATGCATTACATGCAATATGAAATAAATGGATTGTAGCTGTAAAATAAAGATGAAGAAGGCAACTATCATTATACAAAAGCTGTCTAGGATCATGCATGTATTGTCAGTGATATCATTAGTTAACTAAGAATTCATGACTTTTCGTGTAGAGTCATAAACAAACCTAATGTGTTCGAAGTAGAGTCCATTGAACAGTCCGGATTGGCAGGTGCTGCTTTTATAATATTTACGTGTAATTGAGTCATCCATCTCTGGAAACTCAATGCACTGCATTCAGCAAAGCACTCTAAATTTTCTTCTGTAGCTTTCTTCAATAACTGCTATCTTTTTATGTTTTTTTTTTTTTCTAATTGCTCCTTAGCATATTTACTTGATGGGTGTGAATAAGCAAATTCAACTTTTATACAAAATTTGATATATTCTTCATGATTGCTTTAAGGTTTTGACTATATAGTCCAGGGGACATTATACCTAAGGCTATATTGTCCGGGGGGACAATATAAGGGGGGACAATATATACTACGACACCGGCAATGCTTTCAGTCTATTATTTCTGTGATGGTAGCCATCAATATGCAAGGAAATACTGAGTGCCGGTGAAATACTGACAGATCATATGATACACTGACAAAACTCCTGAAATATGTGCATGTAGGAATAGGTATGCAGAACACTCTCAGTCAATACTGATATAATATGGTTGCACTTGAACAGAGTCCAACTGAAATAAAGTGCATGGGATGTGGTTACTTCAGTATACATGTAACATTCTCCAAGCCGGAACAAAAATAGTTGCTTCAATACTGCACTGAGATTTGTTTTGGCCGGATACCTTTCTTTTGTAACAGCAAGGAATTGAAATTACACATCATCCAATGGCCGTTTGGTGATATCTCCATGCCCAGGTTGATAACAACTATAGGGTGAGAAAGTCAACCGTGCATTTTGTTAATTATTTAGGCATAATCGATTTATGCGACATCAGTTTTCTTGATCAAAAGAGCTTCCTTCTAACATTGCACAGTAATGAAATAAAGGTATAGACTGCATTGGTACGCGATTGATCCACGGTAATGATATAATTATTTCTGGCTGTTCCATTGACTGCGCCGCCCTAATATAGGTTACGATTGTAACCTAGCTACAGCCTGGATACGCCCCCATGAATGATTAATTGTGCTACAACCATAGATAACGACGCACGTGATCAAAAGGTTGTATATAAGCTGTTATAAAACACACTATAATATTAATATTGACCTGTCATCAGATGTCTGTGTACCGATTCATCTTCTACAACTCCAAGGCGCGTGCGGAGCCCACTCGCCTCATCTTCGCGCAGGCAGGCGTTGAGTACATCGACGAGCGCATCAAGGGCGACGATTGGCCCGCGTGGGCTGATCGCATTCCATTTGGATCCCTCCCCGTCCTGGAGGTGGACGGGCGCCCTCTGTGCGGCACCCTGGCCATCGAGCGGTACGTTGGGGAGAAGCACGGTCTTGGTGGAGCAGACGACTTCGAGAATGCCGTCATCGCCGGTGCCCTCGATGCCCTATCGGACATGACAACCAAGTTCAAAAGGTACTGGTTCGATAGCGATGTAGCCAGGAAAGCCGAGACGAAGAAAGAGTTTGACCAGTCTCAGTTCATTCAGGAAACACTGGCCAATCTCGAGAAGATCGTTGCCGCGAACAAGGACGGCTGGTTGGTCGGTTCTAAGCTGACCTATGGAGACATCAATGTGTATTACTGGCTGGACGTGATTTCTAAAAATTGGCCAGATCCTATTCTAGACAATTATCCATCTTTATCACAGCTCGTGAAGAGGGTAGAGGCCCAGCCTAGAATTGCAAAGTGGCTCAAGGAGCGTCCGGTGACAAATACCTGAACTGATCCGCCTCCTCTAACACCCAATACCACTGCATTCTAACTTGTAGGCGTGTTTACTGTATGCACTTTTGTTCATAACATGTCGAATGTACATGCAGCTACATGCACAATGTGTAGTATGTTTGTTTTTTTTTTTAACATAGAGTGCTCCCCGGGTATTATAAACTACTATTATGACAACGGAAGGAGTTTAGAAGTGTGTGTGTGTGGGGGGGGGGGGGGGGGGGGAAGTGAGGGGTGCGTGAGAGGTGTACCCCTCCAGCCCAGCCAGCTAGGCCTAGGGGAGTGCTCCCCAGAAGCCAACGCTTTTTGCATTTAAAAACGCTACAAAACTACATGCACTAGAATCAGTGCAATTCATTACAAATTACGCATTAATTTATCTGTAGGCATGGCCCTCCCACTTTTAAAAGTGGGGGGGACAGTTGCCCCCCCCCCCCCCCCCACCCCTTCACCCTTCACCTACGCCACTGTCTATGTTGCAAAGGCGGCAGGCATTCCAAAGGCAACAATAAGACGTGACGCAATTGTGTCACTTAGCGTTAGCGTACATACTCATGTAGATCTATAGTCTGGTGACCCTAGCTAGCATGCTAGGGTCCCCAGACTAGTAGATCTACGAACAGTTTTTGAATACATATAGTATGACATGTACATTAGCCTTGCATATAGCGTACATTTATGTAAGGCTAATGTAAGGACTATATCATTATGCATGTATTCAAAAACTGTTCGTAGATCTATATCTTTTGAAATGTTGCTGTGATAGCTAGGTGTCTGTCAAACTCAGTCAAAGCGGCACATGTACATGTCAGCTGTAAACCGCTCACTTTTGTTAGTCATATTAGAGTGGAACCACGTATAAATGTTTCTATGCAACCTATGCTTTTTATATATTATTATTTACATGCATAGCTTTGTAGTGACATAAAGAGGATAATAAGAGACTTTATTTGAAAAAAAAAATTATTTCATTTTTTATTTTGCATTTTTTCAAGTTTATAATTGAAATTACAACACAACATTATATCAGAGGCTCGGTAGGTAAGTTTTACTTTTACAGCCCGTCATAGTATTGATGTCACTGATGTTGTTGGAGTATGATCTGGTTGTGTAGTTGGGGGGGGGGGGGGGGGGAGGGGGGGAGGGGCTGCTGATGGTAGATCTTGTGCAGATCCCTGTTGTTTGAACAATGGGCTTGCCAATAACCTTTGCCTAGTACCTAGAACGTAGCTCTCATCCGGGTCCTCTACTGTCACTCTTTTTCGAATATCCTACTGGGTTGTAGCACTTGTAGGTCAGATGGAAGTACCACTTTCCCCTGTCACTACGGAAACGGATCGTCTCATCCCCACTTTTAATGGATGTGCAAGGAATCTGTCCTGATAAGAGCTTTTCCCACTCTCTCTCGTGCACTGGTTTAGGTTTCTACCAAGGCTTGCCATAGAGTAGGGTTGAGCCAAAACGCAGCACGCGCACGATGGAATGTATATTTAACGCCCGTTAACAACGATAAAAGGAGTTAATTTTTAATAACTGTATAATAAACCCAATTTGTGTGAAAAAGATGGCAGCTCTCTAGGCTATTGTCGTTTTTGAATTATTTTGAAGTGGTGCATAGTCTCGTACCCAGACCCAAAGTTTCACAGCTGCGGATGGATTACATCACCGCTACGTGAAAAGTGGGTCTGGTAAAGTCCTGTACTCATTTCTGTCCAGCTTCCCCAGAATGTTGGGGAACCAATCAGATTCGAGGTATGCGGTAATTGCATACCTCTGTTATAATCGTGCGATCAATTAGCAATTACCGACGCAAATGGAGTGAGCAATCGAATCCGCGTACATACGTTTGGGGTATTCGAAGTTCAAAGAAGAGCAGCTAAAAAGCGTAGTACATGTTTTGAGTGGGCGCGATGCATTTGTCAGTTTCCAACGGGATACGGCGAGTCGTTATGTTATGCCGTTCTACCGTTGGCTTTCGATGAACTAATATTGCACCAGAAGGTTCATCGCTTCAATTGTGTAGTTGGTGTGTGTTTAGTCTGCCTGAACCGTAGGAGTACAAACTTCCAGCATCTGAGCACTCTAAGTGCCTCTTGATAAAAAAGCCCAAGGAACAGTACCTCTTTTGCATACTCTTGGACACGATCCAAGATCTTCCTGTGCTTATGTTTCTTTGTGGACTGTATTCTATGTCCACAAACGCATGCACAATGATGTCAGCAGCTGCTTTGACCCTTATCTATAAAAGATCTACATGTATAGGTCATGTGTCGGATGATAATCAAGACTCTCCACTCCATATATGGCATCATTATACATTCCTCCCGACGTATTATATAATCACTGGACAGAAATGAGTACAGGACTTTACCAGACCCACTTTTCACGTAGCGGTGATGTAATCCATCCGCAGCTGTGAAACTTTGGGTCTGGGTATGAGACTAAGTGGTGCATTGCTATTTAAAGTATGTATAGGTATAGGAATCACTGAAGTTTGATCGAACCACACAGCGAGACCCATTACTATATTCTAGAATGTGCAGTGAACGCGTGAGCGTGGTCGAGTAAAGTTGGGTCATGTGGAATTAAAACAACTGAAGTAGGTACAGTGACATTTTTTTCAAATCGTTATTTAAGGCACATAATATACATCATTGGAAAGAGCAAAAAATATACATTCCAACGATATCTTATGTTTATAGTGATTAGTTTCGTTGCGAGCACCACGCTATTCCAAAGATGTAATACGAAATGATCGCGAATGTACGTGAGTTAATGGGAACCGCGAAACAAAAACTGTCCCGGTTGAGTTTATAATCAGTGCAGAGATGCAACTAAGTGCAAAGACTTAACCAAAACGTTAAGTTACGATGACTCACTCATAACATACAGAGAGATGCATTGAAATCTGCTCCTATAAGTCATTTACACTTACCATTGGTTTTAAAGTTAAGGAAGGTTATTCTGTCAAATTGGTATCATAGCTGTATGCACTGAATTATGGTACAAAGTGGTGAATATACACAAATCACACTAATAGTACAACAATACACAATGCAAAACAAATATCCCATTATAACAACACAACACTATGTACAATGCAATATTATTCATGTATTAAGTTCACTTAAGTTAAGGTCACCAGCAATGTAATCTGCTAACAGCCCATATACTGTTATTGTAACGTTCTCCCCATCTTCTTCATCTTCATCTGATTTCTAGTAGAATACAATGACTTTAGGAACTTTTGACTTTGTTAAAGGTTTCACACTTACTACATGTCCATTATAGAGTACATTCTTCTCGTTCACATACCAAAGGTGTTCGAAGTAGAGACCAAGTATGGAGGATGTATCTGACAAAACTTTTAATATAATACTTACTTGATGAGGTGAAAGTTCAGGAAACTCATTCAGCAAGTTATGCTCCATCTCTACAACACAGCGTAACTTTTTTTCAATGCTTCTCCTGAAGGTATCTTCCTTCTTTTGATTTTTCACTTTTAGCATATCATTTTCAATTTTCATTAGGCGAATTTTTTCTTTTAATTCCTTATTTTCCTTCTTCCATTTCTGCTCATGGAGATTTTTGATTTGTAGTACTTATATCTTAATGCAACAAGTGATCGTTTTAGCTGTCTTGATTCGCTTCCTTGACCTTGTTTTAATGAGAGGTTTTCCAGTTTCAACTTGTTAATCTTTGAATTGTTTGTATTAATTGTTCTTTTAGCACTTAGCAATTTAGAACATAGTGTATCTTCAATGTTGGACTTCCTTCTTAATGCTTTTTGAAGATACTTGTTTTTCATTTTGACACTTGGAAACAATCGAAGCTTTACTTTGAGAACATTATTTGATGCAATCAACTTCCTTAAAGAAGTTTTTATTTCCCCACATTTAGTGCAGCCAGATGTAGAATTCAATGTTATTGAACCAGAACTGCCACTTTGGCTAGTGTGCATGACAACACTAGCTGATGCGTGTGGATTTTGCTTCTTTGTCACTGATTCATTTAAAGGTAAATCAAATTTCAGCTTCAGAAAACAAACAACATCTTCCCAGGCTCTATTAAGATGCTTCTTCATGTCATTGATAGTTTGAAGCACACGCTTAATGGAGGCGCACAATGCATTAATGTTCACATCTTGTCTTGGTGCTAGTTTTGCCACTATATATCCTCGCTATTTCTACGGGTTTGGCATTTTTTAGGTTGGAGTTGATGTACAACACCAAGCCATTTGTTACATCCGGAGCAAGAAGGGATCCATCCTCACTCACATCCTTTTTATAACCATTAATGAGCATTCTGAGATTAGCAACTGTCTTCATTCTAAATAGCGAAAAGCAATGATTGCGTGCATACATGTACGTGTGTGATATGAAGTAATTAAACATGAATACTTGGCTTGAAAAGAACAGTGCGTGGGCATCATCGTATTGCAATGTTATCGCAATAGAAATATAGTGATTAGTTCACTCTTGAACGAAATTTTATTTACAACGTAGTTAATTGAAGATTGGGGTGTGCACTAAATAGGGTAGTCAGAAAGAACGTTATTGAACCGAATTTGAATGAGCTCATGCATTTTAGACAGAGAATCCAGGTTATCCAACTTAGTTCAAACACAAAGATACATTAGTACAAGGATTTGTGCTCTTTTTTCATGCATGCCAACATAAAACGCCTGGGTAGTTAAAGCACCCTTTGGGCATCGTGCAAATGGCCTCATACTTTGTAGCATAATGATTCAGTGCCTAACTTAAATAAAAAAACATACCATGTGATAGTTGGTTAACAATCGGAGTCAAGATTCGTTCCCAAAAAAATGCTACGAATTCAATGTGTCAAATAAAAAAAGAACAAGAACCAGCTCGAAATTAGACGATAGTGTCTCATTCTACAACTAATCGGGTCACTAAATCTAGCCATGCAGTCGGACTAACCTCGCAGGTGATTGAGCAACTTTCTTCTCTTCGCGATACACTTTTTCAATGTTACGAAATACGGGTCCAATTTTCGACGTAGTTTTAGATCATCGATTTTCGGACCCAATTACGCGATTTGTCACAGTACCTAACTGAAGGTTTATACGGACCAAAAACACCCTATACTAGCAGCGGCGGATCTAGGATTTCTGGAAGGGGGGGGGGGTCTAATAACTATATTCACAAGCGGGGGGTGGGTACTGGAGGGGGCGTGCCCCATCCCGTAACAGCTAGGGGGTCTGGGGAAGCGCTGTAAGCTCCCCCAGTGGGGCCTGGGGCGAAGCGCCAGCCGCTTTTTCACTTTTGCGTTCATTTAGCATGAATACATGTATAAGGATACTTTAAAAGTGTGTTCATTATTGATCGCTAGCAAGCGCAATATGCGTGAGTCAACGTGGATAAGGATAGCGAAAAGAACTCTACGCAAAGCCATTGTGACCGTATTCTGGTCTAAACGACACACACGTTTTACCTTTAATAGTATTATACAGTGTATACCTACTTGATTTAGCTCTACCTGTTTCCTGATGTAAATTGATCGCTTACTTCTTGCTCGCACAATATTCCATCGCGCAGCAGTAATACTAATTAAACACTGCACGCTTGGAGGGCCATGGCTTTAGACCCCCCTCCCACACACACACACACTCACACACACTTTATGCTAACTCGCTAATCAGTTCACTCACGTTCACTAAACGCTTCGTTTTTCCATAGATAGTTTAGACTAAACTATCTATGGTTTTTTCAACTCGTCAATCATGTAATTAATTATTCATAAGTTAATTTATTCATAACTGGTCGGGCCGAGGGGGGGGGGGGGGGGGGGGGGGGGGGTCTTTAGACCCCTTAGACCCCCCCCCCCCCCCCCCCCCCCCCCCCTGGATCCGCCACTGCCTAGTGATTTAGTTTGGGTCTCCCGCTACTTAAAAATGTGTTTGTCATCATTGCACCACTTAAAATGGCCGAGATATTTTTCAAACCACACCAGAATTCCTTATACGAAGTTCCACTCTAGGCGGATTCAAATGGCCCTCGCATTTTCGTTGATATCATTTCGAAATAAACCAGTTTAAATAAATATAAGTTATATAGGACCTGGTAATTGGTAATCAATGGTATCTGAACAAAAAAATAGAAACTAAATAGCTTACGTGAGTATCTTGCATTGCAGCAAACTGCTAAATTCGTCTTAATTAGCGGTAGCACCCTAACGCTAATTAACCTTTTAAAAAAAAGTAAATTATGCTACAATATGGAGGCGTTGCTTCCGTATTGTGTGAAAGGCGCGGTCGTTCACGGCTTTGGTAGAGGCAGTAAGCAGCTGGGGATACCAACAGGTTAGCAGCTTGTACACACCTTTCGATTTGGGTGTAAAGAAAGTCCGGCCAAGAAAATGTCTTAGAATTTCTTGTATGCAGCAGATTTAAAATGTGTATTAGGTTACTTGAGGCACGTGAGTTTCGTGCCTTAGACCCCGTACGGTAAATCAATGTCTTTACTCGACCTCTTAATTCGAATTTTTTTCGTGTAGCGAACTTTCCTCAGAGCGTCGTTGACCAAGTCCCCGCCGCTCTGGATGCGGGTGTCTACTACGGCTGGGCCTCGGTGGACCGGGGCGAGGTGCATAAGATGGTGATGAGCATTGGATGGAATCCGCATTACCAGAACGAGAAGAAGAGTGTGGTGAGAGAAACCGGAAGTAGGGGGTGGAGGCAGAAAATTAAAATTAAAATTTCGTTCGCTCTATTTCGTTGTATATTCCATAGGAGACTCACATTCTTCATGAATACCCTGGTGACTTCTATGGTTCAGAGCTTGCCGTGTGCGTAGTGGGCTACATCAGGAAGGAGGGAAAATTTGGGTCATTGGGTATGTATAAATTTGATCCATGCACCCTCTCCCAATCTTTGCATTTGGATTACTGTAATTTAAATCCCCATTCGTTTCAGAGGAACTTATTAGAGCTATCAGAAGTGACATCCAGATAGCCAATGAAAAGCTGGAACATCCAGAACATAAGCAGCTGGCAAAAAAGCTGGAGACGTTTGCTAAATCTTGAGAGTCTATTATATTATTTATATATAATGTACATGTTGATCTTACATACAGTGATATCATATGAAACAATTTCTTATTCAGGACAATAGAAAAACAACTTTCGAAGTTGAAGAGGAGTCGGGGGAAATTATTGTCATAGTTATTAATTTTGATATAACCTATTATAATTCCTGCGAATACGAAATAAAGCGCACCTAACTTTGCACGGGCTCCCATGAAGTTACTGAAGCCCAAATGGGTGGGGCACGAAGGCAAGCCAATATTCTCAGTCGACATACATCCCGACGGCTCGAGGTTCGCCACGGGGGGCCAAGGCAGCGACTCGGGGAGGGTGGTGATATGGAGCATGAGCCCGGTACGTATCCCTGACGACGAGATAAACCCGGACGTCCCCAAGGTCCTGTGCGAACTCACCAACCACCTGGCCTGCGTCAACTGCGTGCGCTGGTCTTTAGACGGGAAGTGGCTAGCGAGTTGCGGAGATGACGCCCTCGTGATGATTTGGCAAATCCGCTACCAGGGAACCAAGTCATCGTCCACATTCGGGGGCGGGACCATGACCTCGGAACAGTGGGGGCTTGTCCACATGCTCCGGGGCCACAACGGGGATGTCCTGGATCTCGCCTGGTCCAAGGACCTCCGCTACCTCGCCTCCGCCAGCGTGGACAACTCGATCATCGTCTGGAACGCGGCCAAGTTTCCCGAAAAGCACGTCGTCATCACGGGACACAGCGGCCTGGTGAAGGGCATCACGTGGGACCCCGTGGGCAAGTACATCGCTTCCCAGTCGGACGACAAGACGGTGCGCTTCTGGAGAACGAGCGACTGGAAGGAAGAGAAGCAGATCTCCGAGCCGTTCAAGAAGTGCGGCGGGACGACTCACGTGCTCCGCCTGAGCTGGTCGCCCGACGGCAAGTATGTGGTGTCCGCTCACTCGCTCAACAACGACGGCCCGACCGCGCACATCATCGAGAGGACGGGTTGGAAGACCGGGATGGACTTTGTGGGTCACAGGAAGGCCATCGAGGTGGTGTCCTTCAGCCCACACCTGTACCGAAAGGAAAGCTCAGACAACCACGGCTGCGTCGCCATCGGCAGCCGCGACCGTTCCCTCTCGGTGTGGCTCACCAACCTGAAGCGTCCCCTGGTGGTCATGCACGACCTCTTCAGCGACTCCATCTTGGACATCTCGTGGGGTCAGGACGGCTACGACCTCATGGTGTGTTCCACGGACGGGACCGTGGCTTACTTCTGCTTCACGGAGAAGGAGCTCGGCCGGACCTTATCGGGCGACTCCATCGACGAGCTCTACATGAGTACCTACGGCACCAAGAGGTCCTCTTCCTCCTCCTCCTCCGCCATGGGCCAGACCGGCCAGCTGCTGATAGAGGACCCCGAGCTCTTGGCCCTGCAGGAGAGGGCCGCTCGGGCCTCCGAGGGCGCCGCCCCCACTTCCAGTGGCGGGGACGGGGTGACTCCCACTTTGGCAAGCGTTTCCATGGTGACAGAGTTGTCGGTGTCGGCTATCATTGGCAAACAGGTCGAGTCTCGCACTACTGATGGTCGCAGACGCATCACGCCCATCAGGCTTAGTACGGAGTCTAATGCCATTCCGGGGCCACCTCTGCCGTTTGGGTTCTGTCCCGGTGGGGGAGTCGGGGTGGGGACCAAGGGCAAAGGAACCGTCGTATCCCAAGCGACACTTCTGGAGAAACGGACAGACAAGCAGGAAGCACCGGACAAGCAGGAGGAAAAACCTGTCACTGTGCCATCAATGTCCACACCCCCCGCTGCTGATAAGACGGAGACCCCTCCTATTGGTGCAATGGAGGCCACACCCTCTGCAGCGGAGAAGGGACCTTCAGATGCCACCCTGCCTTCAGCGGATATGCTGCCACCTCCTAAGCCCATCAGTTTCGAAGCGCTAAAGGGATCTGGTGGATCACCTTCTCTGGCGGGCAAGGGCCAGAAGAGGTCAGCCGCAGAGCCCGCCTCCACCCCACCCCCCAAGGCAAAGAGGACCAAGAAGCTGGTCGCCAAGGTGACGACGGGGTCAGGCTCTTCCAAGCAAGGCTCGACCCAACCTGCATCAGTCATCCACCCCACCTCCCACAAGCAGTCTGCTGTCTCCACCCCTCTCCCCGCCCTCCTCCTCCCCATCCCCACGGTGGAGCAGACCGTTGTGGTCCAGATCTCTGCAGGGGCCACGCCCACCACACTTCAGGCAGACAACAGGTCGGAACCCGTCTGCAAGCTCACCTGCCAGAGGGGGGAGGTGGTCCTGTGGGCAGTCACCCTCCCCTCTCCCGTACTCGTTGCCAATGGCAACCAGTGCATGGTGGGCGTGGCCTGCAGGGACGGCTCCGTCAGTGTGTTCTCCTCCCCCACGGGTCGCCTCCTAGCCGCACGCTTCATGCTCCCCTCCCACCCCCACTCCCTCACCACCAGCGGCTACCACCTCATGGCAGTCACCTGTGCCGCGTGCGTCTATGTGTGGGACATGCGGTCCTCAAAGTGCGTAGTCCAGGGAACGACTTTTGCCCACCTGCTCGACGAGGGCGCGACTGGCCTGCGATCGAGCTGGCTCTGTCGAAACGGGTTACCAATCCTGTCGATGGACAAGGGAGCGTACACGTACCACAGGGAGATGGGTGTGTGGGTGGAGCTGTGGAACCCGGTGGAGCAGACCGAAGCCTCTTGCTCCCAGTTTGCCCTCACTCCCTCCGACAGCACCCCACTCGACCAGGTGCAGAGGGCGGGGTCCGGCATGCCCCCGCCCCCCCAGGAGCTGCTGGCCGCCCTACGTAACTCGGCCCCACACTGCTCCACGTTGGGCTACCTGGAGGGGCAGGTGTCCCGCAGCCTGTGCCTCTCCTCCCCTCTCGAGTACCAGCACTGGTGCAGGTCCTACGTGCGCTACATGGTGAGGGAGGGGCTGGAGGCGCGGCTTAGGGAATTCTGCGGGGAATTTGTGTGCCCCTCCGGGAGCGCCAAGGTGGTACTGGGCCTCCAGAAGCAGGCCTTTCTGAGGGACTTCCTGGGGCTGATAGGGGAGAACGCGGGCCTGCAGAGGCTTTACAAGGAGCTCAAGGACTCCCTGGACAGTGAGAGTGTGCTGTGAGGGGGTGGGGCAGCTGGGGTCATGTTTTTTTTTTTTTTTTTTGTCGCATCACTTGTACCTTCTCAATGGCCTTTGTTGTGTGCATGATTTCCAAATATGCAGTGGTCTTTTTCCATCACAAACTTTTGTTCACTTTTGGCTCAAAAATGCGTGCTATTAAGCGTTATGTCATAGGAGAAAGTCTGTTTGAGATTTTCAGAATGCTGACTACATTTAATCTCTGCATGCATCTACATATGTAAAATATGATAAAAATATCAAGTACATGTATGTGTGCATGTAGTACTGGCCTGGTGGTGCATTGTGATGTAATGAATGTACATGTACATGCACAATATACACCACCTCACCACAAGTACATGTACTATAGCAGAATCTGTTCCTGACATTTAAAAAGAGAAGAGTGCATGGCACGTGTATCCATTGCATTACAAACAGGAGGTTAAGCAGAAACATGTCTCTCCACCACAACCGGAGGTCCCTTCGAGCTTTGGCCTCTTCTACTACCGCCATTTGTTGACTTGGGAGGAGCCATGGCAACCGCAGGTTTAGAAGTCCTGGAGTGCAAGTACTGATGTTGCCCACTGCTGATGGTAGTGGCAGTCAAGTGCACAGACTTGGGAAAGGTCTGGCCGACATTAGCAGGCATACCACTGCCCCCTGCAGACATACCACTGCCCCCTGCAGGCATACAGCTGCCCCCTGCCTGCTGTAGATCTGGTGTCTGCACACCAGTTGAGGGGACGCTGTGGTCTCCATCGGCAACATCGTCGTGGTGATTGGCGGACTCGACCGGTGAATCTCGGGGACGAAACACTGACATGGCTTCAAGGTTGAGGGCGCACACGCCCCTCATGAAGGCCTTCTTCATGTTGTCCTCACACAGCTGCCTCTCTGCCCTGAGCTGGACCACCTCAGCACGAGATTCATCCAACGATCGCTGAATCTGGAGTGATAGAAATTGTAATTTTTGAGGTAATATAGAACTAGAGTTATCGAAATTGTTATTAAAATATACATGTATAAGCTGACCAGTAACACACATTATATGACATACCTATTATTACATTTGCTGATTTGCTGGACAGGGTAATACTTACGATTTTTATTAAGAAAAGGTAATAGAATGTGTATGTGCTGACAAGTAACACATTATGACACACACAACATGTACATGTGTACATGTGTACACTGTAGATGTATATTTGGTGAGGAGTTAATGTTGGCGATGGTTTTGGAAGATGGTGAAGGTAATGGTGGTGATGCAGTACGCAATGTAGTGATGGCTTCCTATTACAATCTGAGCACACACAGTGCTGCAGAAAGGAGTGGAGATGCAGCACCAAACCTGAGCTTAGTCCCAGGTGAGTCTTAAAACAAGAACATGGTATAGTCATGTTCCCTCCACCCTTTAACTCAGTGACTTAAGTGTTACATGTATCCTGTCCAGCAAATCAGCAAATGTAATAATAGGTGGTATGCATGCATGATAGATAAGATGAGGGGGGGAAGGAGGGGAGGGGGAGGAGGGAGGGGAGGGGAGGAGACAAGAGTGGGGAGATGCAGACATACTGCGTAGAGGCGTTGGTCATATTCAGTGGTTAGCTGCACACATACTTCCTGAGCCTTGGCCTGTGGAAAGAGTTAAGTGGTTACCAACACCATGGCAACAATTCCCCTTATAAATGCTTGTGCATAAGGTGTAAAGCATGTACATGGTTTTGATTAGATATCAAAACCAACTTGAAATGAACGGGTTTATGGTGCAGGGTGTAGGACATCTATGCTCACCTAACCCCCCCCCCGCCCCCACAACCACACCCCCATGTATACCTGACACGATTTCTCTAGTCGTTGTTTCCAGCGGCCTCTGATTGTACCAAACCATGTGAGGAGGACTCTAGATTTCAGCTGCCTGGAGTGATGGTGCTCAGCCAGAGAACTTGTGAAGGACTGGTGTGATATGTGTGGTGTGGTGTGTGATATATGTGGTGTGTGATGTGTGGTCAGGTGTGATATGTGTGGTGTGGGGTGTGATGTGATGTGTGATGTGTGATATGTGTGGTGTGATGGGTGGGGTGTGGTGTGATATGTGTGGTGTGATGTGTGATATGTGAGGTACATGTGGTGAGGTGTAGGCACACCAGCCAGCAATGTCGCACACACTTCGAAGTGTGCACATCTCTCTAAGGACACACCCACCTCCCTAGCTTGGTCATAATGTCTGATCTTCCACTCACTGAAGTACTTCTGCAGGTCCACTTTGTCCTTCTGCGGAGAAGGGATGGAGTGAGGGGTGGTTGGAGTAGGGATGAGGGGTGGTTGGAGTGGGGACGAGGGATGGTTGGAGTGGGGATGAGGGATGGTTGGAGTGGGGATGAGCTGCTGAATTTGGCCAATCGTGAGGGGACCCCCCCTTATTTGCCTAAGACTTGCAGTACTATTAATCGATCCCATGCCAGACTTCTGCCTGCTATGAGTGAGTGCACACATGTCTATGGTACATGTATGTTTAGAGACAAAGTCCACTTCACTTTAACTTTAAGTTTACTTTAACTTGTACTTGTACATGAAGACCTTGAAAACAAGACCACTGCACTCTGATGAAAGTGCCAACCCGATCATGTCCACTGATTAACCTACATGTACCTTGAAACGCTAGTTATAACCACCACATGTAGTACTACATGTCCCTGCTTCTGAATAGCCGTGGTGAAGTACTACATGTATTACCTGCTTCTGAATAGCCCTGGTGATGTTGGTGATGACCTGGTCCTTCCTGGTGATGGAGTGCTCATAGGTGACCATCAGCTCCCTGCACCTCTCCACCTCCTCCTGCAGCTGCCTAACCTGCTGAAGGTGTCTGCCTCACACACACACACACACACACAAGCTAATGACAGAGACCATGTGCATTAATTAATGGTCCCCTCTCCACATACATGTAATGACCCCTCCGTCTCAAAATCACCCCTCCCTCTCATATCATCCCTCCCTCTCATATCACCCTTCCCCTCATATCATCCCTCCCTCTCATATCACCCCTCCCTCTCATATCACCCCTCCCTCTCATATCACCCCTCCCTCTCATATCACCCCTCCCCCTCATATCACCCCTCCCCCTCATATCACCCCTCCCTCTCATATCACCCCTCCCTCTCATATCACCCCTCCCTCTCATATCACCCCTCCCCCTCATATCACCCCTCCCCCTCATATCACCCCTCCCTCTCATATCACCCCTCCCCCTCATATCACCCCTCCCTCTCATATCACCCCTTCCCTCTCATATCACCCCTCCCTCTCATATCACCCCTTCCCCCTCATATCACCCCTCCCTCTCATATCACCCCTTTCCCCTCATATCACCCCTCCCTCTCATATCACCCCTCCCTCTCATATCACCCCTCCCTCTCATATCACCCCTCCCTCTCATATCACCCCTTCCCCCTCATATCACTCCCTCACTACATTTCCATGATGTCAATCAGAAGGGAAAGGAAAAGTGTGAGTGAATGAGACAAGTAGTGGAGAAAAGTAGGGCAGGGGGAAAGAGGGAGGGGGAGGAGGGGAGGGGAAGGATAGGAGGAACGGGAGAGGACTCACTGCTGTCTTTCCTTGTGCAGCTCTGCCTGGTACCTTTCTATCAGACGTGCCCTAGATTGCTCAAATTCTGCCTGGAGGAAGAGGAGGAGGAGGGAAGGAGGAGGGGGGAGGAGGAGGAGGGGAGGAGGAGGAGGGGAGGAGGAGGGGAGGAGGAGGGGAGGAGGAGGGGAGGGGGAGGAGGAGGGGAGGAGGAGGAGGGGAGGAGGAGGAGGAGGGGAGGAGGAGGGGAGGAGGAGAAGGGGAGGAGGAGGGGAGGAGGAGGAGGGGAGGAGGAGGAGGGGAGGAGGAGGAGGGGAGGAGGAGGGGAGGAGGAGGGGAGGAGGAGGAGGGGAGGAGGAGGGGGAGGAGGAGGAGGGGAGGAGGGGAGGAGGGGAGGAGGAGGGGAGGAGGAGGAGGGGAGGAGGAGGAGGAGGGGAGGAGGAGGGGAGGAGGAGGGGAGGAGGAGGGGAGGAGGAGGGGAGGAGGAGGGGGAGGAGGCAGAGGGGAGGGGAGGGGAGGAGGAGGGGAGGAGGAGGAGGGAAGGAGGAGGGGAGGAGGAGGAGGGGAGGAGGAGGGGAGGAGGAGGGGGGAGGAGGCGGAGGGGAGGAGGGGAGGGGAGGGGAGGAGGAGGGGAGGAGGAGAAGGGGAGGAGGAGGAGGAGGAGGGGAGGAGGAGGAGGAGGGGAGGAGGAGGAGGAGGGGAGGAGGAGGGGAGGAGGAGGGGAGGAGGAGGGGAGGAGGGGAGGAGTAGGGGAGGAGGAGGGGGGAGGAGGAGGAGGGGAGGAGGAGGAGGGGAGGAGGGGAGGGGAGGGGAGGAGGAGGAGGGGAGGGGAGGGGAGGGGAGGAGGAGGAGGGGAGGGGAGGGGAGGAGGAGGGGAGGAGGAGGGGAGGAGGAGGGGAGGAGGAGGTAGTATGGTACCTTGCAAAAAAGTCAACCACGGATGTACACAGCTAGTACAAGTGCACTGTAGTTACAGTGTGCATGCCACCAAAGTATAGTATCCTAAGGTATCCCAACACTAAAGGGTACCACCCATAAGGGGTTGGATAATTAACCCCCCCCCCCACCCCCATATCCTTATATGGTATTCCCTCACCAGCAGATTTCTCTTAAGGTCCAGGCACCAGGAGTCCATCTGACCAGCCATTTGGACCACCTCCGGGTCGTTCATCGGGTGGCGGGTCTCGCTGAGCCCGCCCACGTCATTCCCACCATCATCCCGCCGCTCCACAGGAGTGGGCGTGCGCTCCATGGAAGTGGGCGTGGAGATGGGCGTGGTGAGAGCGGGAGGACGCTCAGACGATGCCGGCTGCTCCGGATTGGGTTGACCGTGCGGCGTCTCCGGATGACGCTGGTCCTTTGTGCCCTGGTCACCCTCTTGTGACGCTACAGAGCTTTCCTCAGAATCCACCTTGCTTACTGCACAAGAACAATTAAAAGTTCTCATGACCACTAAGGTTTTTGGCCTTCAAAGAAACTGCGCGTAACCAATTTCAGACGTACTTTCTAATTCTGTTCTTTGAGCAGACGTAGTGGGCTTGTTACTAGTAGCACTCAAGGTCGACTGCCGCCCTTTCCCGCCCACTAACGGAGTGACAACTGCGTACCGTAGTAAATCTTCGTACTCTTCGCGCAAACCAGTGGAAGCGGAGCTCCCTCTGCTGTTCGAAGCAGCAGCGTCCTCTGCAACGCTTTCGGTATCGATGCTAGACGCTGACATGTTTACATTTCGAAATTCAAAAAAACAACGCATGCGTATTACAGTGGGCGCTAATCGGAAATGCAGTCCAAAAAATCAATTTTTACCGAGGTAGTCGAGATTTTGGGTACGTTGTTAGCTGGGAAAAAACTGTCGTTAACAAAGTTATTTGGCGCAGAGACTCATCCTGGCGTAAGAGATATTGCAGTAGAAGAGGGAGAGTGTGTAACCACCTCGCGACTAGATTCGTGGGAAGGGGTAGGCCAATGCGCACGCAATGTTTTCCTTCTCATCATGGCCTCATGCATACATTGCACACTTAGGCCAATTACTGCAGTTTCCCCGAAGATTTAAAGCAGTTCTATCGCGCCCACGATGGTATAACTCTAAGCTGGAGCTATGCCTGCAACAGTAAGCAAAGGCTGGTGGTACTAATATTAATGCACAATAAAACGGGTTCCTTTTATTTTATACGGACATTTATAATATCCAATCAAATTCATTGGATCTCAATGGATGTTGTCGTTGAGTCAATTGTACTGAGCGTTCAATTCTGGTAGGTGTAACTTCTTGTATCCCAAAGCTAAATTATAGAAATAGTAATTTGATGTGGCCTGTATTATTTACAAACTGGTGTGACATTTGCAAAACCATTTGCGGGTTACATGCATACACACACATGTGTGTGTAAATGTGTACAATATGAGTTCACAGTTCAATCACCTGGTTCATTCCCAGCTGTCCAGACCTGAATCTTGCTTTTTAGAACTTACCAGGTTTCTATACTGCGGAACATTTTCCATATCCCTAGACCCACCTTCAATGGGAGTATTTTACTTGTGTTTCAGGTTCAGTGTTGAAACTAGGTTACATACGTGTGAACCAGTTGGTGCAGCTGAGGTCATTGGTCGAGGACAGGACTTGTGATGAGCCTTCTCTGGTAGATCTGGATGTGAGGGACACAGAAGGTATGTTTTGTGTGTGTGTGTGTGTGTGTGTGTGTGTGTGTGTGTGTGTGTGTGTGTGTGTGTGTGTGTGTGTGTGTGTGTGTGTGTGTGTGTGTGTGTGTACACGTGTGTGTGTGTGTGGTGTGCATGTGTGGTGAATGTTTGGTGTGCTTGTGCATATGTGGTATGCAAGTGTGGTATGTGAATATGTGTGGCATGTATGTGTGGTATGATCTGTGTGGTGTGGTGTCGATTCATGCAAGTGGTGCATGTGTATGTGTTCATTGTGAATGTGCATGTGTGTATGTGTTTTATGCATGTACATAATCTCATGCATACATGTGTGTCCTCTCACAGTGTGGTCCCCATCATTTGGAGGTAACGATTGCAAGATCTTTCCCCTCAACTACTGCTCAACATGTGGACATGTGTGCCTAGTGTTTAGGATACCAGAGGGAGGAGGTAAGGGAAGATCAGTATGAAGGGTACTAACTACATGTAGCTAACTAGAGTATTAATAAGAATACTAGATAGTTTGGAGTGTGCACCATCCCCACACCCACTGTACCCACACCCACCCCACACCCTCCACCCTCACACCCACCCCACACCCACCACACCCCCTCCTTCCCCACACCCACCCCACACCCACCACACCCCCTCCTTCCCCACACCCACCCCACACCCTCCGTACCCAACGTTCCCCATCATCCATTGAGTGTTGCTATGCGAACTTAGAAGGTGCAAGTGATACTAACCTTATCTCTTCACATGTGCACTAATCCTCCTTAATAACTTTATCACACCCTCACCCCACCTACTCATCACACCCTCACCCACTACCCCTTATCAGCACTTCCTGTCTCGTGCCCCACCCATTACCAGCACTTCCTGTCTCATGCCCCTCCCATTACCAGCACTTTCTGTCTCATGCCCCTCCCATTGCCAGCACTTCCTGCCTCATGCTGCTCCATCTGGCTCCTGGACCTGTCCCTTTCCTGGCACTTCCTCTGTCACACCTTCTCCGACTACCTCAGGCTAGCTGTTGTGCACCTGGGGCTGAGGCAGTGGCCTTATGCCCTCACCAGTGTGGGGCTCAGCCCCCTCTACCAGGTACCCTGGGAATGGGAAACTGATGTAGTGTGTGTGTGCAGTGTGTCTGCATGTAAATTATTCATACATATACTGGAGTGTATATGTATGAATAATGATTCAATTAAAATTTGTATCTACGTGGATGCTAATATCTTACCAGGGCCCAATCACAGTAGATCTGTGGTACTGTACATACATGTAGCTGATGTGTTACATGCAGGTGGTATTTTGCATGATGGGACTAATAGCACTCGGGTAAGAGTAATTAATAGTTATTTGACTCTGCCGGTTTGATGTATTTAGTTTCATAATGGATTTGTACTCTTTCAAAGTGCAACTGCTATTGCTGCAGAATACAGTGTGAAACCGAGAATCTATACATAACTTTACAATTGCAAGTTAGTTACATGTACTTGTAGTATCAAGTAGTAGCAGATACAGGGATACCCTCCCCCCCCCCCACCCCCCCACCCCCAAAGACTTCCAATGATTGGTTGGTATAAATGTACATTTAAATTTACATAAAAGTGGTTTCAAGCCTAACATTTTATAAATTATTAATTCCGAAATAAATATTTACATTTTAACATTTTGTGAGATGGGACTATATTTATATAGTTCTAGAGGAGTGTTTGGATACCATACATTATAATTGCTTAAAATGAGGTTTAAATACAATGCTTGCATGTGGTTAATGTACATTATTCAGATTGTGTGTACCATTCTAGAAGTGGTTCCAACTCTTTGTTCCAAGAAGGTTTGAATTGGACTGTTCAAAATCTAGCCCAACCTTTCCACATGGTGATGTCTACAATACACTAGATGCAACCAAGTTACTTGAATATCAGGCAAAGGGAAAACTGTATGTTGTTTTGTCATGCATCTATTGTACTTCATTATGTATGGCTTTAATTGTTTTTCAGGTACAAATCTATTCCGAGCAGCTAAATGGTGCATTGGTACAGACTGCTTTATGCAAGCTGTGATTAGCAATTTTTAGATTTCTTGTGAAAGCATAAATTTCAAAAATGCCTGAACATATATGGTTTTTTAAACTATTGCTTGTTTTCTTTCTTTTTTTTTTTTTTTTGGTTTTAGGATGCTGAGACATAACCTGAATTTATCATTGTGTGTATACATCAGTGAAAAATGAGGTCTGGGTACGAGATCTTTTAGAAGCTAATGATGTAATGAATTACGCAGGGAATTTATTTATTTATATAATTATATATATATTTGTTATCCACAAAGCTGGAATAGTGTAATCTATAACAGGCAGGTGGTGGCCTACATGTAGATGCAGACTCCAAAGTCGTACTCGCTCTGCAGATATCTTGGTCTGTAAATGGGAGTTTGACAAACCAGCACTGTGGTAGCACTGAATTTCACCATTACATCATCGCTAAATCATTCTACTTTGAATGAAGCGAGTGTGGTGGCTGGGTCCACTGCATCGGCTGCTGAACAGTGGAGATGCATGGTTGCTGGGGAGAATTCAGAAGCGGGCAGACGTCTAGACAGACTTCTGTGGTGTCAGGGTGATACGGAAGGTTAAGCACAGGGCTAATGCTATGGCTTTACTGGCTATAGGATATATAGGTCACCTTTATTTTGATGACTCTTTGTGGCTTAGGTATACGTACTTGTAGGTCCATAGTATATACCGTACATTATTTAGACTAGGGTTGTACCATAGATTGACCTAACGTCATCAATCTATGGTATAAATTTAATGCCCTGAGTCCCGGCCGTACGGCTGGTTTACATACACAAGTATAAAAACATTCTCTATGCGAAATTAAACTTGGTGGTATATAGGATTTAGGTTGAATATAATATAAGGAAAAACGAAATAGTCCTATATTTATTTAGCACATGCATGCACAATGTATTGTCCTACAATGTGTGCCAGCTGAACATAGGACTATTTCGTTTTTCTCATAGAGAATGTATTTATATTCTTGTTTCATTGATTTATAGTCATAACTGGATGCTTTCAAAAACTAAAAGTACATTATGATATAATCTAAATATAAAAATATTAACTGAATTTCATAAATTATGTTTTTTTACACTGATCATTATCTAAACTTGGTATATAGAATATCATTTATATAGTACTAACTCAGCCATGGATGATAAATATTATTCAGTCCATAAACAATGTTACTCAGTTTAAATGTAAAAGTAGTGATACCAGCGAAACTTTATACATGTATAAGTTGACATGACAGCAACAGGTGTGTCCATCATCTCTTCCTTCATTACAGTACTCTGCAAATTAAAGTGATCTGTGTCAACTCAAATTCAACCAGACGATACGTTCAGCATGCAGGGTCCTTCACAAGCCACCAAAACTGTTTTTAGTGACAATGTACTGTACTTGTACATGTAAATGTACATACATGGACACCTGATGATATCAGCAATCACACATCTGACCTCTGCTCAATTATTTATCCAGATTTTAAGACAACATTTTCTGAAGTTTATGTACGGCTAACTTTAAGGCATTACGTCAATTAACCATTGAATGTTTGCCCCACGACCTGAATTTTAGTTGGAAGTGCAAAGTGCTATCATTCATTTTTGAAATAGCTCCTTTGTCCTCAATACAACTCCTATTAGTGAGCAACCAATGCTCATTTGTGCATTTCCATTTTAGTGGACACATGCTGTTATGATGCCTGTCTCCTATCTCGTCCACCATAATACACCTATCATTCAGGTCTACTGGTATAGCACCAAGCTGCATTGTGGGGTTGTAAGAGGCATCATATAGAAGAAACCCAATTTCATTGTATCAATAGCATGAATATCATGTAAAAATTCACCTTCTATTTTTTTTGTCCAACACACCTGCACTAGCTTCACTAACAGCTGCATGTGCAGATCTAGTACAGATCTCTTGTGCTAACCATGGATGGGTATTATTTAGCTCATCTAACAGTTTTGAAGCTACCTTTATATTTCGTATTTTTGGAGTAGCTACAAGTAAATGTAAATTGCCAACAGTTACACTTGTAAAAAGAGTTACATTCACCTAATGTACTTTTATTGTAAAAGGGCAAGATCAGGCTTTGACCACTACATGTAACAGTTTTCACATCTACAACTTAACTGACCACCTTTTGTACTAGGATAGCAGTAGCCCTACAATGCTACACACATTTTTGTTTTATAATACGTGGAGTCTATACATCGATGTGAAAGCTTGTTCGTTTTATGCCCAATGACAGACATGCACAATAACAATTACGTGTATGTAGATGTACATGATCTTGTGGTTACAAAGAACAACTAAGACACATTTATACACAAGGTATGTGACCTCAGATACTTCATATCTGCCTTATCACTGTGGCTTGACCTGCATGTTTGCCACCAATACATGTTTCTGTCGGTTGAACGTAGTGAATTAGACAGAAACTATGCTCCCTCCGTATGTGATTGGTTGTACAGCACGTGATGTGACCATGTGGCAGTACAGGTATATAAGGTTATGTGAGCGGGAATGAAGTCATTCTACGTTGCCAGTGCACGAGCCTGTTAACTTTACATAGTCTGAATATAGTGTGCAGCTGGATGGCTGCTGTACGAGTGTGTCATGTGTCAGCCGGGTGGCTGGAGTACATGTGGTTATGTGTTTCAGCCGGGTGGCTGGTGTTGCAAGGGGGATGGTTGGCCGCTGTATGCATTTTCCCCATGTTGATGGGAGGCAGATTGTTCCTAAAGAAGGATTTCCATACAGATAAAAGCTGAAGATCCTCTGAAAGAATTTGTGATATGTCATGGTGTCCAGAGCAGTGTGTAAGAAGGTTTTTTCCTCACACAGTGAGGTTTTTTCCCTTGAGGTGGTGTGGGCCCACCACCTCTAAATAAAGTAGGTAATAATTCAAATGTAGCTGTTGTGTTGGTCCCTGCTCTGAGTATGGTTTGTGCGGTGATCCTGTTTATGTGGTTGGTGTTCAGTATGTGTATTGGTGGTTTATGTTGTATGTTGTCGTTTACATGAAGTTGGCAGTCGTGCACAGGCGATGCTGTACCAAGAGTTGTCAATATGCATGGGGTAAGGGTGATGTACATGTACGAGGAGGGAGTCATCATGCATGATGTGGCAATCAATGCCATCTCCTCCACAGAATTCTCACATCTTCGCATTGTGAGCCTTATGATCATGATGGGGCCACAATGCATGGTGCCCAGGAAGAATGGTCACACGTTTGGTTTGGGATATTACACATGTACAATCAGCTTCACCGCACTGCATGTACTACATTGATCTTCATCACATTTTATGATCTGATTGTTCATACTGTCAATCTCACCACATCCACACCCTCATATCAAGTGCTTCTCTCCATCACCCCCATCACTCCTTCTGTCATACTTAATTATTCACCAGTTGCTTTCAATGATTACAATAACTGAAATCGCATGCAAGCAGCAAGTATACAGCGATCTATAATTTCTATGAATTATACTACAGCATTATATGCGGCTATAATCAGTTCAAACTTCAGCTGTGCATCAGTAAACTATATATGCACCCCTGCATGATATACAGTGTTTAATCTACTGTATAACTGCAGGTCATTGAAGAAGCAGCAGTATTAATATTTGGAGGGCTGGCATTAACTATGATACTACCGTCACCACTCACGTCATCATCCTTCGGGACGGCTTCGCATGAAGGGCGAGCTCCAAGGCTTGTGACCAAAAGAAATACGTGTCCTGTGCTGTATACAATTGGAAACATGGCTTGTTCCGGGTTACTGATACCATTCGTTGTTTTCCACTATTAGACAAGATCATTATTTTATGCATGACATTATACTTTATGATAATAATACATGTATATGCAACCATGTATGCATATCTAACTAACAAATTCCTTACTCTTGCTTGGAACGTGTCACCGTTGCCGTTAAATGACGTAGGAGGGAGTTGAATCCATATCGATTCCGGATCACCAAAAATATACGCGTCTTCGGTCACTCCTCCTTGGTTAATGTTGTTGGTAACGGAAAAAATTATTGCTGAAAGAAATATACATTTCATATATAGATGTTTTCTGCACTGATAAATGCGTATTTATTTGGCTATGTAGTAACTCACTGAAAGGCTTTGCCTCGATGTCGACCTCTGTAAAGTAATGATTAATTATGCACACGTCCAAACAAAAGAACATGCATGCCGCGGGTATATTATACCTTGTGGATTCAGGAGGTTGCCAGCATCGACGGAGAGTGTTATAAGTAAAGCAGTCAGAGCTATTGCTTTAAGCATTTTGAAATTGTTTGTAGCAAATTCTGGTACACAGCTGCGATCGCTGGTCCACTAGAACTCGGAGCACTCATTTCCTGACTGTTTAGACCGCAACCGCGTCAGAGTAATTCCGTGGAAGAGTATGCGATTCGCAGTGTGTAAACCGCAATGCCACTCACTTTTCATTGTCCTGCATGCACATGCGAAACGTAAAATTGTGGCGAGGAGCCGAGGACTCACTTTCTAGTAAAAAGGAAGGATACGTCTGTCATGCCAGCCACCAGTGGCGAGGTGGCTTGTCTGTCCCTGGGGGGGGGGGGGCGGGGGGGGGGGATACTCTGATTGCCGCCCCCCCCCCCCCCCCCCCCCCCAAACACACACACACGCACATGCTGCCTTTCTGTCAGAATTTCTTATCTCGTTAAGCACTAACATGAAGTCAGACACTGTCGCACAGCTCCTACGTGTAGCGAAGATAAATCTGCTGCGGCGTACGTTGGGTCTGGGGCCGAGACCATTCTACAATATGATCTATTATAATGCATGGAATGGTTAAAAAAAAATTAAAACAATAGTTCATGCGCAGTATGAACAACACAACGCACGGGCACTACTGGTAGGATCAGGATCAGTCACTTAGGACTCATAGGCCGGTGTGGGTCCCCCCGGACATTCTGCACTAGTCATGCACAGTGTACAATGTCCCCCTGGACATTCTGCACTAGGGCAAACTGTCCCCCCCCCCCCCTCCCACTACTCCACATTAGGGCGCAATATAATGTCCTATTTATTAGGATAACAAAGGAAGCAGTTACATGTATACCGGTAAACGTCCAACCTGGATATTTTAGACTGGTTTTTAACGAAAACTCGTCCTTATATAGCGTACAAACCATCCTACCCGTATTGTGCGTCCAGGATAGTGGAATACGTGTGGTTCTACCCTAGCTGGTTCTGTCGAACAAAAACCATATTGAAGCAATAATTCAATTCATACGTCAACATGGATGCAAAACTAGGGTAGAATCATATCATATCTATTCCCACCCTGGACGCTCAATCCCAGCACGTTTTTGTAAACACTATTCCCACCCTGGACGTTCAATCCCAGTAAGGTTTTTACACTATTCCAAATCCCACCCTGGTCTGCATGAGTACCCGACTGATCGGTTGTACTATCACGCAACCACGGAAAGGATACAAGCTGTGTACTGATTTTAATTCTAAATGTTCATGTATGTCAGTATTGGTTTCAATGAGCATTTCAAGTGGCGGAAAGACATGCAGCTTGGTGTACGATACGGCGCACGTATATTTGAAAATACCACGCACACTGCAAGTCCATATTAGGATTGCATGAATTGTTTCCCAGCCTTGTCATAGATGAAATCAAATGTTATGAGGGGGGACATTTTACCCTGGAGGGGGACAGTTTGCCCTAGTGTAGAGTGTCCGGGGGGACATTGTACACTAGTGCAGAATGTCCGGGGGGACATTGTACACTACTGCAAAACGTCCGGGGGGACAAATTCTAGGGGGGACATTGTACACTACGACACCGGCCGCTGAATTTTCGTTGTACCGTTGCCCATGGCACGGGGTTCTGGTGATATAGTTCTTCCTCAGCGGTTAGTTTAGGCTCGGGGTTCCGATGATATCGTTCTCGGACTTTAACTTTGCTCTCTTCTGTCAATACTTAATTCCTAGCTCCATATTTATTGATTTTTATTTTATTTTATAAGCGTATAATTCACAATACACGTTAAACAATTAATGTATGGTTTAATAATTATAGGATTTACAGCATTCTATCATGGCAGTACGGCTTGTAACACACCATTTCTATAGCCAGAGCTACTCTATCAAGCGATCCCGGGCCCATGAACATACTCACTTGTACGGAGATAACTTGAACCTATTGATACCATTGGCGTTCTTTGAAACGGCTCCCGTGTGGAGTTTTTCCCCAGTAAAGTTACCAGCATATGTATTTCTGTTATCAGTTCAAGGCCCAATAAGATCCACGTGTATACAATCCGCTAAAAATCTACCGGTTGAAATTCTATACGCATTGGCAGCATTCGCATTCTTTGAAACGGTTTCTATCTCGTGTTCTTTAACAAATAAAGGAAGAAGAAAAATGGCGCTATTCCGTCGGGGGACGAGGAAAAACAGGATTCCTTTTGTTCTCTTGAAGAACACTGTTTTCCAGAGATTTAACTCTCAAAAGCTTAGCCACATACACCTTTGGGGCCCCTAGCTGAGGTGGACTGGTGGTGGCTCAAGCAAATGTAATATTTTACACAGCCCTTCCCCGCTTCCGTTCCAAATTGTGTTAAGGTGTCCGGCGGCGGAAAGCTGCGCAATCTAATTCTGTTTGTATCGACCCTTGAACCTAATACACATAGATCCCCCCAATGGAAGTGATCACAATGATTCTCATATCCTGCATGCTCTGCATTACATTTGTAGCTCGCGGGGCTAGTAACTCAAAACGGTCTGAATCAGCAGACATTATACATATTACAAAGTCAAATGTGCCCTTTCTAAGCTAGTTTTTTTTTTTTTTTTTTTTTCAGTATTAGAGTAAATTAAAGGTTAGGCGGTTCTTCTGTTCCCGGAGAATTTACAAGACGTGAATTCTGAATTTTTCCCAAGGTCCGGCTCCGAACTGGGCGTTCACTATACCAGAACCTGCACCGTTGCATGATTTCACACTGCTACCGTCCATGCGGAGGAACGCGTTAGGGAAAAAAACTGACTGGATAGTGTACTGTCCTTCAGCGTCCTGCCTCACAATAAACCTCTCGTCCGGAACCAGCCCCTTGAAAACTGGTCACTTGGCTCCCGTCCATGCGGAGAACTACGTTTGGAAATTGGAGCGATTCAATGCTGAACAGGTCGGGGCCGAATGCCCTAAGGATGAACTTCTCGTACGGTCCAGCAGTAAACTGGCAGTTAACTTTGCCGACCCCAGCTCCGTCGCCATTTTTCACGCCAGTAGCATCGAGACGGAGAAAGACGTTAGGGAATTGAACGGACTCAATTGTGACAACCAATCCAGCTCGACCTGAAATAAATACATCTTTACTAACACGCGAGCTCAGATTTCAGTAGGAATCACATACATGCATGTGTATACATCTATACTGTGATCTATAAAACTGATTTAAAAATGTAGATATAACGCGTGAAACACACTATACACATTATATACTAATATGCATACACAATACACAAAGTTCATCCACCTGATGCACAAGGCGGTGGGAGTAGAAACGAGTCAGAATGGCACTGTATGCTATGACTTAACCGACCGTATAAAGGTCATGCAGCCAACGCTTAGAT
Organism: Spongilla lacustris; assembly: GCA_949361645.1. Lineage (NCBI taxonomy): Eukaryota > Metazoa > Porifera > Demospongiae > Spongillida > Spongillidae > Spongilla > Spongilla lacustris. The sequence continues at coordinate 4,934,412 of OX442417.1, read as the reverse complement.
TTATATATTAATGTACTGTATCTCACTTAAAGCTTCCGATTCAGTTACGTCAGGTTTCGGCTCCAGTATTAGATCTATGGATTCTGTGTCCAATTCTACACGTAAGCTCCGATCTGAGTTCAATTCCATGGATTCTGAGCCCTCTTCCTCGAGAACTGAACAAGCGAGAGGGGGCATATTAATAATACAACATTTTGCTGTACGCATGTATATTTACGTATATCCTTGCGCACTCCACTTTCGTCCTTCATGGCAGCAGCTGAGTGACGCATGGCAGTAGCTGGGTGACGCATGGCATGCGGGCAGCATAGTGGCGCATGGAGGCCGCGCTGCACAAAGAGAGCAATGCAAGGAAAAGTGCGCTTCCACCTAACAGCTTCATTTCCATTCAGATTTGTCTTCGAGTTTTCACCTCGTGCATCAAAAGCTGATCTTGATGTGTTCTGATATAGCTCTTTATAATCTTCACGGCATGCAAGCTCAATGGACCATTTGATTTGCGCCTGATGCGTACATGCATGGGGGGCATGTTGGGGGCTCTTTTTAGATTTTATAGGGTTAATCTACTGTATGAAATGACAAGCTTAAGCATGCCTAGAATTTTGTTATACCTTGTGTTGCATGCGACATGCAAAAGCACGTGCATGGCATAAAGGATTTCGTGTAATCATTACCGGCGTGCATGTTGAGACATGTTGAGAAATGTTTGATGATGTAGTTGAAACCGGACCTTTGCTGCCAGCTTAAATTCTAGGTGGACTAAATAAAGATATAGTGATGACACAAATGTTTTCCTTAACTTCGTCCTATATGCATAAGAAAAAAATGTTACTGGTAAATTTTATAATACTGAATTAATTGCTGGGCTAGGTTGAAAATGAGTAGCATGTAGGAGGTGAGGTATACATTGCTGGGTAGTAGTATAATGTGATGTGATGCCCCTGTGTGGAAAGTCTACATTGCCAGATTGAAGATCCAGCTTTCAGAGCAGAGAAATAATGTAAAGGCACAGAGCAAAGAACTAAAGCAGCTGGGCTGCCTTTGACCTCATACAGCAGAGAGCATATAGATGATAGGCGCTGTCAGGCTCTTATGTATGTATATACATTCAGGCATCTAGATTCCTCGCTCATGCACACCAATGCACTCAGGGTGTCATATATGTTTGGTCAATCTTCTGGCTCCATTGGAGCATGAAAATACTTGCTGAACAGATGTACCGAGCTATGCTTATAGATCCTATTAGGGATGATGATCTTCATGCATGCAAACATCCAAAATTACATCACAGTGAATCATATACAATTGTATAGTATTATTATACAAACATACGTAAAATATTATTTAAAAAAACATTTAACAATACAACAGTATATAGACTAACATATATGGCTAACAACAACATGATACTTATCCTAACACTCACTCACTCACTCACTCACACAATATACATAATTGTACAAAAAAAACTATTCCTCCTGACTGCCCATCTTCATTGTTCCCAACACAGAAGCTGCATTGCCACGTTGGATGGCAACTGAGAGTCTCTGAGTGAGGTATGCAAAGGAGTTGGCTTCTCCAGACACTTGCATGCCTCAATCGATGCCCCAACTCTTTCAGGAACTCCATTGTCTTTGGTCCAAAAACTCTATTGCCACTGGAGTGAAAAAGTGACATGAGTAAAGGTGTTGATACTTCTGCATCTTCTTTTCTTCTGCCTGTTGAGCAACTGCTCCACCTTGTTTTGCAGCAATTGTGGAGTAAGATGGTGCAAAAGTATCTGGACACATTGTATCCCACATTAGAAATTGGCCACATTTCCAAGGGACAATTCAAACACCATCAGGTCGCTTCCCATCTGAACGATACAGGCCTGAAGGCTCCAGACGTGATGGAACATGTGCTGCAACCAAAGCTCTGTATACGATGTCATTGACAGCTGAATGGTGGTGGTGGTGTCCTGCACTCTTTCTGCAGCTTAAGCCATGTGTGGCAAACTGAGACACCTCTGCCCCACAGTGTTGGCAGGTATGACTTTGACATAGAAGTAGTCCCAGACGGAGACTCATAGATAATTATAATCATAATTATATATATTTGCAGTGACTAAGTCTTAGTAGCTTGTTGCAAGAATGACTTGCAAGAGGTGTTTCACTATTGAATCATCAATATCTAATATGTAGCTAGGTGATCATAGACACCTGGCTGAATTAATGCACAGCCAGCACTGTTCGAATTCTTCACTTAGCTCATATTTCAATTTGAGTTACATTTGCAAACGAATTGACATCCCAAGCACCAAGCTGTGTGTATTGATGATTACTAGAATTTAACCTATCATCAAAACCATGCAGTTCATTTTGTTACTAAGTTTGGAAATGAAAGGTTACCTTGCCATTTCAGTAAATCTTCCATGCCATAATTGAATAGATCTATTGTTGTTGTAGGCCAAACAGATGGCATGCACCACAAGACATATATAGAGAAGTCCCCAAGCATGATGCTGTTCACCAGGAAAACATTCATGTAATTGGGAGCATTCATGAGTGTAAACGTAAGCCGGGTATGGCATGAACCTCACCTGCGGAATGGGTGAGCAATTTAGTGCCTTAAGTGCATGATCACTAAAACTCCTGTCTATAAAAAAAAATCCCGTGAACATTCAGTAGTTTACTGTGATGTCACTGATATTTACAAGCGAAAAAGTTTTAAAACACTATTAGCAAATTTGATTTTTTTTCTGCCTTGTCACTTTGCATAATTGAGCACCTTTAATTTGCAGGATGTTTTATTAGACAGTTTCTAACAAAAATCAAGCTGAGTCATATTAATTATTTACATAATCATTAAAGGAAGAGAAAGTGAGAGAGTGAAAGGGAGAGGTACAGAGAGAGAGAGAGAGAGAGAGAGAAAGAGAGAGAGAGAGAAGAGAGAGAGAGAGAGAGAGAGAGAGAGAGAGAGAGAGAGAGAGAGAGAGAGAGAGAAAGAGAGAGAGAGAGAGAGAAAGAGAGAGAGAGAGAGAGAGAGAGAGAGAGAGAGAGAGAGAGAGAGAGAGAGAGAAAGAGAGAGAGAGAGAGAGAAAGAGAGAGAGAGAGAGAGAGAGAGAGAGAGAGAGAGAGAGAGAGAGAGAGAGAGAGAGAGAGAGAGAGAGAGAGAGAGAGAGAGAGAGAGAGAGAGAGAGAGAGAGAGAGAGAGAGAGAGAGAGAGAGAGAGAGAGAGAGAGAGAGAGAGAGAGAGAGAGAGAGAGAGAGAGAGAGAGAGAGAGAGAGAGAGAGAGATACGACGCTTTTCTATTTGTATATGTTGTACCAGCTGCATGGAGCGGTAAATCACCACCATCCTGCAAATATGATTCGCTGTGATGTAATTTTGTATGGTTGCATGCTTGCAGATCATCAGCTCCATAGGGATCTAAGCATAGCTCGGTATACAAGTAAATTATGCTTCAATGGAGCAGGGAACTGATCAGAGACATTTATTAAAACTTGGATATGCAGATGTACATGAGAAATGTGTTTCAGTGGGGGGGGGGGGGGGTGAGGGAGATTTTGCCATCTAAAAATGTTGACATGCAATGCATGCATGTAACTTGGTGTCTCGGGAAGCTTTCTTCCACCAGTGTGTGGTACTGATCCAATTCCCTGTGCTTCTTCCATGGGTGGGTTGGTATTATCAACACCTTGTACAGTCAATATTGGCGTCAGGTGTCAATCAAGGTGAGCCTTTGGGCCCCCTTCAATTGCCCAGTGTTCTGCACTGCACCATTCTCAAAATCACCACTGCAAAGAAATGGTGCTGCCGGAGCCATACATCATTTACTATGGATACAGTATTGTACATCATCTCTCATAACCACTAAGTACATGTACATGCACCATCAGCTTTTTTGTGTGTAGGCTACATGCATACATGCGGTTGCTGCGTTTCTATTTTCAGTTAGAAATTTAGTTTTATGTTGATATATACCGACAGTTCCGCCGGTATTGAATTGAATGCACTATATGAGTATTTACCCCAGCCCCCCCCCCCCTAAATCCGCCCCTGGCATGATAGTTACGTACTAGTACTGATGAGCTGGTGGAGTTTTGTAATAACGAAGTGTACGACAATCACGAATGGGAAATTGTATGGGAGTATGGTCCATTGGACTCCTCACGAAATGTGGAATGACCCAAGAGGAGCTGAACCTTCTTTCCAAGGGCATGTCTGCAAATTATTGCAAGTTCAATCTCGACGCTGGTATCCAGAAGTGTCCAGGGTGTCAGTGCTGGTGTGCCAGAACGGATAAAACTAAAGACGGGGTCAGATGTGACCAATGCTATCGTAAAAAAGGAAAGCCGTATGACACTATGACTTCTGTTGGCTTTGAGTTGTGTACTTTGAACTGTACATCATTACAGAACACCATAAGATTCACATTTTTTATGATGGGAGTAAAACTTACATGTCCATATGGAACTAGCAAACTACATGTATATCTGTGTGATAAAAAATGAAGTGATGAGTCATGAGGAAATAACAGCAAATGCGCATATCATATCAAAACTGACCAATGCCATCAGGTATCTCGGTCCCCCTACCCACACTAAGATGCCTGGATGTAGAAATAATTAGCCAGACCCTATTGAGTAGGAATCCCAGTCCAGTGGGAGAGGAGGGGAACCCAGTTACTAGGCAGTTGGGTCCTGGACCCAAAATGCGGGGGGGCCACATGCCTGTGACACCAGATCACTTTTGGCAGAGGCAGATCACCATGGCAGCCAAAATAAATCTGCTGATGAACTTTGGCAGGTAATTTTTACTGTGATCCAGTCAGATCACGATCAATTTTATGTACCTGCCAGACCCGATTCATGACATGTGCAATGATTGCTCACTTTTGCATAAGGTATACATGTGCATGTAGTTCAGCAGAAAAATAATGCATGCATTTCATAACATTTCTTTTCATTTATAACATACAAAAGAACTAGCACAGCAGCACTAAATAAGAAGTAGCGTCTAACAATGTTCAACTAGTAGTCTACTATATGACCTCCGGTTCTACCAAAGCTCATATTTTATTGCTTAGCCAACTCAATAATTTTTAAAACAAAAAAAAACACCACTAGAGCAAACGATACACCTGTAAGCAAGGCTAACATTGAGCAAAAGAAAAATGCTTTGTATGCAGCTGCAGTGTTGGAAGATCTGTATGCTGCTTCGTAGTCACCATTACGATATTGTTCATCAGCCTATTTGGGTAAAGGGGAGGAAGTTTGGTAATAGTCAAATTTTCCTATGTCACCATACACAAATGCACAGCATAAGAATGTCGTGCTATTCTCTTGGCACATGCTCATTGAACTGTTATTTGTGATTCCAAGAAGAAGGAGGAACGAAAGGACGAATTACTATATAGGCTAAGCATATGCCATTAGGCATATTAATACAAATTAATATTATATTCTTATTTTCATGTTTTTCTACTCATCCAGAATGTTTATGTACCATACACCTTTTGGTATCTTACTAGTTATGTGTACATCTCAATTTAAAGAGATATGTGTGTGATTTCACTATTGCACTAATATGACTCACCTTTTTCAAATGGTGTTTAATACAGCAACTCACAATGATGGCAATGGGGATAACAATTAAACCCGCTACAGAGGTATGGTAGCAAGTAACATTTCTGAAAAAGGAATGCACTGGTGGTGGAGGAATTGTTTTCTGTGAGATAAAGAAAAGCAAAACTTAAAATAAAAGTACATGTGCTTATACAATGCATGAGTATAGTTAATATACAAGTGATATTCGAGTAGCAATGCATGCAGCATTTATAAGCTCCAGCTGCCCTCATTACAGCGCACATAAGTGAATGAAAGCATGTTGAAGTTATTTACTCTTTCTATAGCAAACATGCACTTTGGGAAATACATGCATGTACCATTAAGCCGCAGGTATTAGTACATACAAATTTAAATTCTGTACAGTTTTAGCCTTCTTAGGCACCACTCAGTCATTCATAAATAATAATAATTATTATTATACTGGCTGAAATATATGGCAGGCTACACTTCAGCCATTGCCAGGGCCATTCTGCTGTTACTGCTACTCTCTCTTCAGCTGAAGAAGAAAAGGAAAAGAAATACTCTACGCAGCAGCTCTTTGCCAAGCTACCGTCACAACGGAGTCCTAGGTCGAGAAGCAAATTTTTAGGGAAACTCCTTGCTCAGAAACTTGCTCAAAAGTCGGAAAAATCAAAGTGTGAGGTATTGGGATGGATAAAACGAGAACTTTCATTTTCAATCGTCAGAGCAATAAATCTCTGTCTGAGGGGCTCTCGCGGAGGAGTGAAATTGGAATGGATGATGGAGCAGAGTTGCCCAGTATCTTTCCCTGAACGTCAGTCTTAAATCATTATTGTCATTCTATTCATTTATTTGTCTAAGAGTACTTGTGATTTCGAACATATACTTGTATTACATTGTAATAAATGCACATCTAACATAATTTTATAACATCAAAAAACATACACAACATTAAATAATCTAGTATAAATAGCACCACTAAACTACAGCTATAACACTAATGATAAAATGTCATCTATGGAAGATCCATAGAACTTCTTGTAATATTAGTCCTTTTGTTTGTAATGTATATGTGTATTATGTATCCTATATGTATTGTTATGAATATTAATTACTATTAAAATAATAATAATAATAATAACACTAAAAATAAACATAATCTAGACCCTAGACAACATTGCGCTAGAGTTTGCCCTCATCAGGGAGATGTTGGATTGTGAAGACCTATGGGTGTTGGGGCACTGAAGCAAAGTGGGCAATATCGCAGCTAGCCTCTCGCTAGGCCACACGTCAGAACTGCCCAAAGTCTGCATCTGTCACAGTCCTATATCTGAGGTTGAGCATGACCCTATAGTTAGGGCAAATGTGAGGGTTCTTCTTTCAAGGGTCATCTCAGATGCAGGCTACTGATATATCATTTAGTCTAGGTGGTAGGTAACTTAACGTCATGTGCTTATTTATCTGTATTACACAATTATGTACTCCCAGTGGTTTATCTTGTTTATGTATTATACATCAATATTATAATTATACCCTTGGAATGTAATAATTATTATAACAATAAATAAATTACATTTACTCCATGGTTAATAAATTGCTTTACAATACATGAAAACCTTTTCTCATTACAGCCTGCACACATCATTTGCCCGTATAAGAGTTACTATGTACAATGTACATATTATTGTTATAATGATCATTAAAATAATGCTGCTATTGTAAACATTGCATTTACAGACACAATTCACTGGTATATGTACCGTTTGGATATTTACTGCAACAGTTGCATTATTCTGGTAAGAGGAGGGCCCTGAACAAACAAAAAAATTATGCATCATGTTTGTGAATGAGAACTGAAAAGAGAACCATTTTAATGGTAAAGTATCATATTGTGGCACAAGCAGCAACAACACTCAATACCCATGCATGCACACTTTACAAAACTATATTAGGAATCACACTACTGTTATACTGTAATGCATACATGTCATGTCTCTTCTTTTTTTTTAGTGATCTGTTAAAAAAACAATGCATGCATCCAGAACCTATCAGTGTAACTGCAAGGTGTGAGACAGAAGCTAAATAGTGAAAATGCAAACACATAGAACGTTAAGACATCAGATATATTGCCACTCTCAAAACCAGAATCTCCTCCTTCTCCTTGTTGCGCCTAATAAGATAGATTGATCGTATATATCATTTGTTATTGCATTATATGAACTTATATCTTTGCCACCTAAGGTTAGCAGTTATGGAAAGGGGTTATTAACTTTCTGCCAATTTCTGGACTATAGTTATATGGAATACTTATTTTCAAACCTTTATGATCTGGCTACCACCACCACTGCTTATAGACCTACACATACAGCCTCCATTATTTATAAAAATAAAAAAAGTTGTTTACAATAGAAATTGAGACAGTTTTGTTGTTGGGCATGTTATGGTGCATACATTTGTAATGCCTGGGCTAGTCAATGTACCCAATTTGAATTCCCAGTTGCACTTGGGTGGCTTAACCCCCAGGCACTTGATTTTCATGAGGTCTCGCCTTCACTATGCATTATAGCTTCAAATGGTCCCCAGGCCATGAAAAGGCAGGCCAAAGGCCCTAGCTGTGCCTATTTAACCATGATGGGGTGAAGCCCTGAAATGTGTTGTTTTTTTTGTTTACACGCTTTTTTATTTCTTCCATCTTTATTTCCGACCCTATAAAGCAATAAATGGGCTAAATAATCATTACATAATGTATGCCAACTGTAGAAAAAAAAAAAAGCTAGGCCTGTACCATTTAGAATAAAAGCATCCCTGACCAAAGAAAAAGGTTACATGTTACAGACATTACATAGTTGGCAACCATAACCATGTATGATCATTGGCTTTCCTTTTTCAAACCAAACATGGCAGCACTTATGTGCACACCAGGGAATATATATTCCCTAGGTAATTGAGTCTGGTTAATTTGTTTTTGATAACTGGGGGAACTCAGGTCTGAGGGACGTATTCCCTAGGGAGTTGGGTCCGATTCAATTAGAATATTGTCCCCCACACCAAAAATGTGTCTGGATCATATACCTAATGACACCAGAGCACAATGGCATTGGAAGGAGAGAGCAAAGGAGTTAGGCAGATGTGGAATGTTACAACTGCTGGGAAAGATTATGGCACTTGCCTCTGCTCTTGTAAGCAATGTTTTTTTCCCCCCTTGTCATAGTGGCATAAATGTGAATGAATTCATTTACTTATTTGACTACTGCTTGTGTATCCGGAATTCCTACCCACATGTAAGGTTTTAAAACTGAAAGAATTTTATTGTCCTTTGCATGAAACTGTAGAGCTGCCATGAGTTGCAATGAAATTGCTGCTATTTGCAACCTCACAGGCAAAACCAACTTTGTCATCGCAATGTCCCATGAATGGTTATGCTTGTGTTGCAAGAAACTCTACTGATGTGACCATAAGTTCAAGAATTGGTTTCCTTCAGCATGCTCACACTGTTGCTTTAGAATTTGAGATTATATTCCCAAAGAGGTTTTGTGAAAGTCAATGTGAAGCAATGCATTTTACTTTTTTCATGGCTAAATAGAGACAGTTACTCCTGGTATTGCTCCACTGCAACCTCCGCTCTCTGGTTACTCATGCAACATCAGCAAATTCCTCCAGAGAGTATATTATTGTAGGACATTGTTACAACTATTTGCTCAGGAACCAATCGTATTTTCCACATTTATATTTAACTTAGTTACTTGATGAGTATGATTGATTGAATGATGACTGGTTTTGAGTGATGTGCCAAAAGCCGCATTCTCAGAACCTCACAAATGTCCTTAACAATATGCCTCAAATTCTCCCATGGATCTCCGGCTGTTTTAATAATGGTACTGAAATCAAAACTTCCTTCTATATGTTCAGAGACAGTTGAACATTGGGAAACACTGGCCAGTTTCATACTGTTGGTATGTGAATGGCCAGCATAACATACAGGTATTTGCAATTGAGCTATCATATAAAAATCAGCTACCGTCAAGCATTTCATGGGATTATTTCTTTGTGCCAGTCAACTGACAGGTCCTGCTACCATGCAGGGGTGGATACAGAATTTCATGGTGTGTGTGTATGTGTTGGGGGGGGGGGGGGGGGCAAAGTGATAGGCAAGAGCAGGAATTGATACGCCTCCCCCCAGCATAGGGGTATGGGGGGGGGAAGCTTGTAAGCTTCCCCATCAGGGTCTGGGACTCCGCTCCAGCCACTTTGCAACTTTCACACTTTTAAAGTCATAAAACATAGCATAATCACTTTGTAACATGTTTTGCGACAATTTGCGACAAAAGGGCTGGCACTGCAACCAACCTGTGCCTTTGCACATACATTTAATCCTTTAAGTCACTGCCTCCTCACCTATGAATACTTACTTTCTGATTTGGTGGGGAAGGCCCCCCCTCCCCCATATCTGACACTGGCTACTCCATCAACCTCTGTCTCAGGCGCAATATTGTACGAAGTACATTTTTGGTTACTACAAAGTGTTTTTTATTAATATTGTGAGACATTGAAAGTGAACAATGAATAGGATTTCAATGTTCAAATGGAGATCCTTTTTTCTGATCTGATGGCCTCACTTAACATGTTTGTTGGTTTGTGATAAGAGGCCTCTGATGTAGTTCCCATAGGCACTGCAGAATTTTTTTTAAAATGCTCAAAAGATTATAATATTATTATCACAGCAAAAAAAGCTGTGTTTAACAGTATTTCATCCCCGTATCATTTTTAACACCAGAGATATTTAGCGCTAAAGTGACAACTTTTCTAGTACAGCATACATGGTTGAGGAACAATAAAGCATAACCTTGCCATTCCGTAAGATATTAATTCCAAACATTGCATATAAGTGGTTCTGATTTAGATAAGACTTTTAAAAGGCTTGTCACTAAAATTCATCACATGTATATTTTCTAATTGTGCATGAACAAACAACTAACTAGCAGCATACAATATCATTTAGCATTGAAGAATATTATTTTCATTGGCCACAAACACTAAATCACTAATTAAATAGTCCACGAGCATGTCAGTATCCATTAATTTCTTATTCTTTACATCCATCCATCATCCTATATTTAATTGATTTTGGTAACTTGCTATTTGAGTTATTGCCAATTGTATAATACATTGGTGAAGTTTACATGCATCTTGCAAAGAAGTTAATACCTGTATTAGGTATATAAAGATTGATATTATTTTTGTATAGTGTCTGATTCTGCTGTGATTGAATACTTTTGGCAGGTATTTATACAGTTGAAATTTGTAATTGATCGCAAGAGATGGTCTATGCATGTCTCTCCTAAAAGAACTCTCAAAGCTAAAAAGCCCCAATTAAACAGTATTTTGCAATGAAGGTTTCCCCTTTAACTCTTTGTCAAGCTGAGTACCATATATACATGTAATTATCTGTGCCACCACTCATAATCTGGAACTTTAAAGTCATGTGCTGATCAGAACTCCATGCGAGATCTGCACTTGCAACTTTATAAGTACGTTTTTGGTTACGGCAAAGTGAGTTTCTCAGTCCCGTGAACTCCCACATGACTTCTCTAATGGTGCACGTCAGGGAATAATTTAACCGGATTCGCATCGCATTTTGCGAAGCAGTTTTTATTAGATGCGAAACAACTTCAAAACATTGTCGCAGAAAACTGCGATGCAATCTACCCGTGCACAGTGGTTTAAGACCATGACATGGGGTCAGGGTATAATTGTCAGACTTTATTTTTTTTAATGGTTTTAAACTCCCTGAGCTATCATAATTTGTGCTCCAACTTCAAATTGGGCCTAATATTGGCCCTGATAGTCAAGTGCAAAGTATTAAATGGAGGTAAATGTGTTCAACCGATGTATTTGTGTGTTACAAATTATTTTAAAATCACTGTGAGTGATTGAAAGTAAATAAAGTAGCTATATATTCTTAAAACCTTCTTACAGATACTGGTATAATTTTTGTACGCATAGCTCGTCATAGAACGTAAATTTAATTGGATTACACGGTTGCGCAATGTAATATAATCACGTGTAACCGCCTAAGGGAACAAACGGGTGAAAAAGGGCGGCCCTCTCAAGCAAAGTAATATAGTAAAAGCTTTCTGCTATTAAATGCCTACCTATTAACACGCGCCGCTTCTTGCCGCTTCAAAGTTTGGATTTTTAAAAACGCTATAAACACAAGCAACTAACGATCCAAAATTGTTAATAATCACAACTTAACTTGCTTTTGTAATCATGGCCGACGACCGTAGCACTAGTATTAGCAATCAAGAAGTGTTTGAAAGGTACGTAATGAAGGTTAAAAGCAACGTGGAGGCAGCCAGACGATTTATGAACGATGAAGGAATAGTGGACGAGCCTATAGGTCTTGATCGGTTTATCGCTTTCGTCGTCGTAGGAGTAGATGGGCTAAATTAAGCAAACGGCAGAAGAGCGAAAGTACAAAGAAGGCATTTATGGAGTTTCAGCAAGAGAGGTTTTTAAAACCTGATGTTACCGATGAGCCAATGGCTGCTCAGAGTTCAGATGAACATGAAGGAGATGAAGTGGAAGAGATCGAAAAAGAACAAGATGAAGCAAGTACCAGCACAATTGCCCCACTCGATGCACTGAGCCCTCATCATTCCAAAAGGAGAACAGATGCTTTGTTTGCTCTATTGAAGGAGGAAGCAGAAATGCAAAAAATAACAACTACTCAATTGTTAGGATACATGCTTCATAGGGAGAATTACATACATGACAGGGCTGTAGCTGCAGTAGGTCTCAAGTTGTTCCGCAAGGAAATGGTTAGCAGAGAGATTAGTTTAGATGAGGCTCTATATATTTTATCTACTTACAAGCTTGGTCGGACAGGGTATACTAGTCTTAGGCAGGAATTGAAAAAGTCCGAAAAAACAGACTGAATCAAGTAGTTGCCTTTAACTTGAGGATAGCCTATTAGAATCTATCTTTCTGAACTGTAATACATTCATGATTATAAATTATGTTAGTTATTCAATGTATTTTATTATTATAAAGTATAAAGAATCTTGATTTTTTGCCTTGAATTTAATTAACTATTCTGGGATAATTATTAAATTTTAATTCCTACATCATTTAGTACCTGTTTAGTGTAATATAATATGCCATTAATACATATCAATTCATTACAATAATGGAATTTATATAAATCTGTTGAATTTGATTAATCTGTCTTGATTTTATCGTATTAACTTTATTTAATAACTTATATTTATTTAATCACCTCATTATAAATCAGGATACAAACAAGTTAGTCATATTTGTATACAGTAATTTGAAAATGTCCTGGTCAGCTATGGTTTTAAACCACTGTGCCGTGTTTGCAGGCACGTTGCTCAGTGTAAATGCTACGCGAAGAGAGTGCATTTATGGTACAAAAGAATTCCAATCAGAAAGCTGGCGCCACGTCGCATCAGCCACACTCAAGTGACATCGCGATTGCGACAATTAATGTGACGATTAACGATTGCGTACGCGTACGAATGACATGAGCGCGCAGCGTACACAGCCGGCTTCGGGAAGGCGGGTGTAGAATTTAATAGAATTATCAAGTTATCAAATCATTACTAATTAAAATGTACGTTTACATGTAGTACTGAACACAGAAATGATGAGCTGTGCTGCTAACTCAGAGCATGGGTAAAATGTCCTTTTCATTTTCCCTGTAACTACCAACAGGTTCTTGCGCGCTTTTGAATCATCTCTATGTGGTGATCCATTGAGCCTATGGGGTCGGATACGGACGAGCCGCACAGATCATTCATAAGATACAGAAGCGTACTGTGTTGTAGCAAGCTTTCAAAGACTTTTCTGAATACGTATAGGCCTCTTCTCTATGGTGATGCATACTGACCTTAATGGAAAATTGTTACGCGTCCGTGTCATCGACCTGAAGTAACCCCTCCCCTGTGACACGATCGAAGATTGGTGCAAAAATCAGCTGCGCGTTTATAGGAAACGTAATAAACCGATTGCGTATGTGGACTGTTTGTAACTACATGCATAGGGTTAGCAAGAGAAGTATTTTCTCGTATGTTGTACTTAAAATGAGCACGATATGGCTCGCTAAAGATACAGTATTTTTAATGAGGCTTGCAGGTATATTTCCTTGCGATTTACGGTATACATCTAATTGTCAAACCTACTGCCTAGCCGCAAACAGCCGTGTGGTACATGTACGTACTGCACATGAATATGCCAGAACGCATACGCGACAGTACCAATACGGGTGGACAAAATCTACAAATATTAAAACTTTTAAATGTGATGGTGACGGGGGAGGGGGGGAAGTAGTCGTTTGACTCGTTCGCCTGAAAGCGATCCAAATGCACGCGGGCGTGTCCGTGGGATAGCTCTGCTTTGCGTTCATATGAAGAATCATCACACATCTTGGCGGGAACAAATTGCGATGCAACTGAACCAAGTTGCTAATCAATTTCGATTTTGCGGAGCAAAATTGCTATGCATTTTAAAAAAAGTAAATTATTCCCTGGTCACGTACATGTTTAATCACTTGGAAAAGGAATCTGTAACCCACATCAATGAAGCACATCATGAAGGGTTGAGAATTGCTGGCCAGTACATTCCCCCACCCTCCTTCACCTCCATAAAAATTGTTAGTAGTTGCAACAGGATATAGGTAATGCGAAACACTTGATCCTGCATCTCAATATGTGATCAGGCATGCTTTATGTATGTAGAGAGATTTGTTTAAAATCACTTTGGATACCAGCACTTCCAATACTGCCAATACGACACAGTCAGTAATTGAATCAGCTTCCTTTCTAACTGAGACAGAGCACCCTGAAGTCAGTCAAATCCAGTGTTGCCGCGATATATCGTGAAAGGCGATATATCGCGATTAAATGTTTACATCGCGAAAGGCGATATATCGCGATTAATCTTTAGTCAAATCGCGAAATAAACGTGTACGGACGTAAACAAAGATATACAGAAAAAAAATTTAGAAACGAGCAGAGAATAAGCATACATTTAGGTATATCAATGAAAATAATGTACTGTTACAGTTAAACTAGTTCAGTTTGAATTTTGCCTTAGAAATATACATTTGCTAATGCAACCTTTCATGCAAGATGCCACGCCCCCACGGGCACAACCTTTTCTTCTTAAGGAAAATTCCTAACCAAAAATGCACAAGTACTTGCTTGCTGGTTTAGCTATGGTAGGGACGTATGACTCATGATTCCTCCACCACAACAATGGACCATATTTTCTGAAATTGATTTCTGCTGACAGGCTGCTTGGGAACATTGCGCAAGCTATCATGTAGCTAAAAAACAATTGATTTTTTGTGGCAGCAAATTGTCTGTGGTAGCAAGTACCTTTAGCGTAAGAACACGTATACCTGTACCATATCCTTCGTGGTAACCATAACTATTCACCCCAACGTTTAATAACCAAGCGATAATTGGTCATGAATAATTTAATATATCGCGATATTTATATCGCGATTAAATGCTCCTATCGCGATATATCACGATATAGACGATTAAGGATGCAGATTATTTCGCGGCAACACTGGTCAAATCACACATAGAGTTAACAAAGGACGAGCATGAAAACACCATATAAATTGTTGACGCATGCATGGTGTGACAATCTACTCCCCCCTTGTGGGTGGATCCCGGCCTGTCAGGTTTGCCCGCCACCTCGAGGAAATTGCTAAATCATCGTTGCTACAGACTACTTCTCAAAGTGGAAAAACAAAACTGCTATCATGCAGTGTATAGCAACGTTCATATACTCGATTGCCATATACATAGGTCCAGCGGATCACGTGATACTCATGTTTTATTAATTTGGTTGGCAAGTGTGTACATATGCTAATGGACGGCGTACTAAAATCTGGTTGCCAAAGTCGTTACAAGCAGAAATTGGAGCCTGTTGGTATGCTGTTAAGTTGTGTCCCATACATGGAATCTAACAGCCATCGCGATATGTCGTTGTGGCCACGGAAAGAGTTAGCCTGGTACCCAAACAAATGAACTAGGAAAGAGTATGGGCATATTTTTCCTTAAAGAACTGGCACGTATACCCAGGAGCAGCTGCTTTCATGCCAGCAGCTCGAAGCCTACAATTTCTTCGAGTCTTCTGTCTACGTAATGGCATTCGTACTGCGTGGTATCACTGGTATAGGGGTCAAAGCCCTAGCCAGCTCTCACCTGATGGTTCTATTCTTTCTGGTAACTGCACATGCATGGTTGGGTAAGTGTTTAATCTTTCTTGCCTCCTAAACGAGAACACAATCAGGACGAAGTCTACATCATTGCTGGGTCTGGGGACCCGACGGATGTTTACTGGTAGGTTTTCCTGAGCGTAAACTGACACAGTGAAACTGAAGCGCTCGATACCACATGGGAATGACACATACATACCAGATACAATATATAGTCACCAGATTCGCGAGTGTACTATGGGCATCCAGTAGTTGGGCGTAGCCCGACCATACGCCACGGTCTGCTACGGCCAACCTGTTCTACCTTTTATCCATTTCTGTTGTCAGGGATGATTCTTGTATGTAAAACGATCGAATCCAAGGCTAGAACGTTCACCATGGCGACTTCTACAACCAATCGCACAGCAACTAACAACCATTTCTTAGGCACGGACAATAAATTTGCCAACCAAATTTAATATTCATTGATTTTGGTCACGCGCTTGAGTGTCCATTGGACCTATGTATAGACCTTATTCGACCGCAAATATGAATATATTAATGTGTGACATGCATGTGACATAATTGGAAAGGCATAATGAGATACTATATTGAAAAGGCGTCGCCGTTAATGAGATGCACGAATATGGCTGAACTGTCGGATTCGATTAAGCAGCTTGATACGGTGGGAAAGTTACGCTATAAAGAGAAGCTTGGTATACTAGGGGTAACCACAGACCCATACAGTACTTCAAGAGACGTTTGGCCGGCCCACTAAGTGTTTTCTTCGAGGCATATCACAAGGGCTGTGTAAATCATGACAGCTCAACTCCGCAATTGAGGCGCAGAATCTCAACAACCCTACACTGTGTTAACATGCTTTATATCTCAATACACCCACTAGACATCACTACACGTGGATTCTGCTTGGTGCTACAAAAATGGGTTCACAGTAGAAGTCATTAAATTGCCTTGTCTTGATTATGTTATAATTAACAAAAAACGAGGTGAAGTCAAATCAGTCCTATTACACCCACGGTATGATAGAGAGCTTATTTACCTCGCTGGTGTTCCTGTTTACCCTTTTCGCGGAGGGCCACAAGATTGTTTTCAATACAGGGACGGCAAACTATAACCTCGCACCACGCGGATCACCAAATCGATAGAAAAGAACGGAACCAACCTTGTTATTAAAGTAAGGGGATTGGAAACGCATCACGTGAGCGCATGATTGTACACGTACACTCCTTGACACGGTTATTATTACCCTTAAACCAATGAAGACTTGAAAACTGCTGCTACTGTGTGATTTGTTTTCGTCCTAAAACGTCATATTACATCTTCCTACGTGTCTGTAAGCCATTCTTTAACTGGCACGGCTCTTTGCTCTTATTGTTTGCTTGCTGAACGCGATTTTCTAGTACCTTACGCGACTCGGTTACGGACTGTACCTTTTATTTTTGACCAGTTCATCTCAGCGCGATTCTGTTACTACTATGTCGTTGGTAGGTCATATCTGTATGCCTTTCCTTAATTTTGTGTACGGCGGACTGTTCTTTACTTCGCAACCTCCATTCTAGTACGTAAGAAGCGTAAATGGAGTTACTTTGGCACTGTACCTTTTTCTACGATTCTACAGGTGCTGGCGCGCTAAACGTTGCATATTATAGATGTGCACAGTGTGCTACGTGCCTATTGGCTGTCATTTTCCCTTTAACCGTATCGCCTTAGGCGAGGTAACGAAGCTAAGGAGAGAAGCATTTATCGATTTTTGATTATTTTTTAAGCAATGGGTATAAGACATTACGAGTGTGTAGAAGAAAGTATGACTGGAAAACAAAGGTTTTGGGTACCAGGCTTTGCTTGTCCATATACCACTCGCAAAGATGTGAACCTGTGATCCTGACGTCTCGGTCCCTATAGTCCATAAAACAGCTGCTGCGTACGATATGAATTTTTAATTGTAGGCGTAACATGGACTGTACGTGACTAATTAGATTCATTGATCCGTTTCCAATCCCCTTACTTAAATATCTATGGATTAAGCAGCTTGATACGGTGGGAAAGTTACGCTATAAAGAGAAGCTTGGTATACTAGGGGTAACCACAGACCCATACAGTACTTCAAGAGACGTTTGGCCGGCCCACTAAGTGTTTTCTTCGAGGCATATCACAAGGGCTGTGTAAATCATGACAGCTCAACTCCGCAATTGAGGCGCAGAATCTCAACAACCCTACACTGTGTTAACATGCTTTATATCTCAATACACCCACTAGACATCACTACACGTGGATTCTGCTTGGTGCTACAAAAATGGGTTCACAGTAGAAGTCATTAAATTGCCTTGTCTTGATTATGTTATAATTAACAAAAAACGAGGTGAAGTCAAATCAGTCCTATTACACCCACGGTATGATAGAGAGCTTATTTACCTCGCTGGTGTTCCTGTTTACCCTTTTCGCGGAGGGCCACAAGATTGTTTTCAATACAGGGACGGCAAACTATAACCTCGCACCACGCGGATCACCAAATCGATAGAAAAGAACGGAACCAACCTTGTATGAAAGTTTTAGGCCTTGAAAAGTGATCGCTGATAGTTCCTGAACTCACTCGCCATTAGTGAACTTCGTGTCGCGTGATGTAATTGAACCAATATTGGGACGAGCGTGTGATATTCATATTTCATATTGCGGTCGAATAAGGTCTATAGATAGGGTCAACTATCGATAAGGTTTTGAGCTTATCGGTAATTATCAGTAAGTAAACACCAATTATCGAATATTTACTGAAATTACTCTACGCCTATCGATAAAAAACTTACCGACAAGCTTTCTTACTGAACGGTAAATTCTAATGATTACCGCTAAGATAATAGGCGTGTCCAAAGGGTATCTGTTGACATCTTAGTATCATTTGGCATCCGTGGATACATTAGGTTGTAGCCTTCCTTATTAGTTCCTTGCATGCATTCCTTCATAGCTTGCAAGGTTATTGATGGGTTCCCAAGTGTTGCATTGTGTGCGGACTATTAACGGTCCTTGGTCCAACTTGCCTACCCATTTAATTTCGTACTTGGTTGGCCTTCGATGGCCAATAATCTCCTTCGGAATAACCTGATATCTTGCAAGGAAACTGCAATGGCAACTTGCATAATCATATGGACCCTGGGTTTTTGTGATGACGAAGCGTTTTAGCCTATGGTGTTTCTTATCTAGCAGCGTTATTTTTATACATGTAAGTTAAAAACGTCAAGTCTCTGTAGTTGTTAATTGTACACCAGTACCAGCGGATCGTATATTGATTTATATCGGTTACGTGTGTCAGCAAACGCACAGTTCGTTGCTCTGACGTCACAGTGCTAGGAACAACTTCTATTCAAACATGTACTCATTTTGTACACGTGTAGTGCGAAAATTCCCTCTAGTAATTATTCATAACACTAATTCGGTTAATTTTGCCCACATGTTGTCGTGAATAATTATTTGGAAGGCCAGTACAAGAAATATAAAAAATCAATAAGAAAGCCAAGTGTTACAGATAATATTCGGTTAGAAGTTATCTCTTACTGAAAGGTAATGATAAGAAAAGTGTCTTACCGGTTGCTTAACGGTATCGGATAACCGTTAAGCGGTAAGGACAAACCTTATCGATAGTTGACCCTCTACATGTGTTATTACGTACATGTAGCCACAAAGATGATACATTTAGCCACTACAACCATCTGACAGTTCGGATATCACCCACAATCGGTATGGGTATGCTGTTTACTGCACAGTCTGCACCATTGACAAAACATGAATAAATTTACATAAGTCACCTGTAACACATTTGAGCATATTTACTCCATTCTTATATAGACTGAGTTATTTTCAAATAGATTTAAAATGGATCATGCATGGAATCGCGTTATAGGTTACCATCATGAATTGACTGCATGTGTAAACTATAAATCAGCCATGCATTTCTCCATCCATTTATATCCAACATGAACAGATCATATATACATATAGGTTATACTGCTAATTGCAGTGCTGAAATTGAAGTATGCCTTATTTGCTATATTTCTTTTCTCCGTTCAGTCATGGATAATTGTCCTCTAATATCCATGCATGGTTCAGTCTTCAGGTACATATTTATGAGGTTGCCTTTGGTCACATTGCCACTGCAACATGCAGTTCAAGCACAAGAACAGCAGCAATGAAGGGGAAAGTTACTAGCCCGGCTTTCCAGTTACTACCGTTGAAGCTATTTATTTATTTTGCTAATAGGAGGCTAATCAATTGCAAGCATGGGACTCAGCAACC
The DNA here is from genome assembly GCA_949361645.1 of Spongilla lacustris. Lineage (NCBI taxonomy): Eukaryota > Metazoa > Porifera > Demospongiae > Spongillida > Spongillidae > Spongilla > Spongilla lacustris. The sequence goes on along the minus strand of OX442417.1, from coordinate 4,914,303 downwards.
TGGAGCATGCATGCATTGTTGTCATTTTGCTATTACACAAGTAATGCAGCTATATATGAACTATGAGGAAACTGTGAATTATTTGGAACACTTAGAAGCTCATTTCAATGGACAATGCATGAACTAGTACACTTTATACAATTAGTGCATGCATGCATTAAATGATATGTTGGAACGAACAATCGATCGGCGAATATAGCTGTTAATAAGTTACTTTCACCCTTGGGTGCTGTTGAACTGTATACAAGTGAGAAGAATACATGCTCTGTTTTCCTTCGGATACGTTATCGTTCAGGGATTTCGGTTCCCCCCCCCACCCCGGACTCGATTCCCTAGAGGTACAAGACTCACGGAGGACCGAGTTCCCTAGGGATTTCGGTCCGGGGGGGGGGGGGGGGGACCGAGTTTCCTGTGACACCGGCCTAGTAGGCCGACCTGTCAGGCCGAAATGGACTTCGGCAACCCTTGCCTGCATGACAATGTATCATTGCTGTGGTTATTGCTTAAATTGCGACTGGGTATCGACCAGGACCATCTTGAATCCAGGCGGTAACCCGCTAAACCGCCAACCTGACCATATTGCTAAGGTTAGTCCGTTCAGAACGTGATCGGGACGATTCGGTACGGTTAGCGGTGAACGTGACTGGATCGATATTAATAGCCGACCGCGGCATCACTGCTTTTAGGTAGATGGGTAAAACTATAGCGCAGGAAGAAGCATCCGCAAGATAAGATGTATTGAAATTTAGTTACACGGGCATATTTATATGCCAGTGGCATAACCGCATTTTATGGCGAATACCTCGCGATCGGCGGTTCTATACATGTGCACTGGAACACAGATGCGACAATTAAACCCATGCAAAGCGGCTAACCAGCGGAATAACTTGGCCGTGGATTCGGAGCGTAAGTCAATGCGGGGTTAGCTCCTGCGATGGAAGAAAAAAAATAATAAACGCAATCGTCGGCTTATGCAGTATAGCGCGCGCCATTGCTAGCGGCATACCGTCGGAATAGTTCGGCGAGTTATGAATCAATGCGGTTTTGGGTCCTATGGCATAAAAACAAACAAAAAGCGTTCACAACAGGCAATAGCGATCCAGTCCATGCACATACCGGCTTCTGAAGCACTCATTTTCTTAATTAAGGCAGCTAAAAGTTTAACCTCTAGCTTACTAAATAATTAAATAAAAGTTATATATATATATATAACTTTTAAACAGAACTTTGAAAGGTTGACACTGGGACAGCAGCGGACTTTTAATCAGTGGCGTAGGAGCTGCGCACTTAGCTTTTTCATCGACAACAAATTTAAAAAAATTGACAAGCGCGCATGTATCAATTCTAGGGTCAACTATCGATAAGGTTTTGAGCTTATCGGTAATTATCAGTAAGTAAACACCAATTATCAAATATTTACTGAAATTACTCTACGCCTATCGATAAAAAACTTACCGATAAGTTTTCTTATGATTACCGCTAAGGTAATAGGCGTGTCCAAAGGGTATCTGTTGGCATCTTAGTATCATTTGGCATCCGTGGATTCAGTAGGTACGTTGTAGCCTTCCTTATTAGTTCCTTGCATGCATTCCTTCATAGCCTGCAGCAAGATTATTGATGGGTTCCCAAGTGTTGTGTGCGGGCTATTAACGGTCCTTGGTCCAACCTACCCATTTAATTTCGTACTTTGGTTGGCCTTCGATGGCCAATAATCTCCTTCGGAATAACCTGATATTTTCCAAGGAAGCTACAATGGCAACTTGCATGATCATATGGACCCTAGGTTTTTGTGATGACGAAGCGTTTTAGCCTATGGTGCTTTTTATCTAGTAGCTTTATTTTTATACATGTAAGTTAAAAACGTCAAGTCTTTGTAGTTGTTAATTGTACACCAGTACCAGCGGATCGTATATTGATTTATATCGGTTACGTGTGTCAGCAAACGCACAGTTCGTTGCTCTGACGTCACAGTGCTAGAAACAACTTCTGTTCAAACATGTACTCGTTTTGTACACGTGTAGTGCGAAAATTCCCTCTAGTAATTATTCATAACACTAATTCGGTTAATTTTGCCCACATGTTGTCGTGAATAATTATTTGGAAGGCCAGTACAAGAAATATAAAAAATCAATAAGAAAGCCAAGTGTTACCGATAATATTCGGTTAGAAGTTATCTCTTACTGAAAGGTAATGATAAGAAAAGTGTCTTACCGGTTGCTTAACGGTATCGGATAACCGTTAAGCGGTAAGGACAAACCTTATCGATAGTTGACCCTAATCATTTCAATTAGCTGAGCAATTTGCTGCTAGTTAATGACATGCATGGACTTCAAATCAAGCTAGGCTACCCGTACAACGTAGTTTACAACGGTTACCAAAAGTGGCCTTGGCTGCACTATAGGCGCTTTGTATTGTATAATTATATTACTTGCGCAGAGGCAACTAACCTGGATACAGTTTTTGCGTAGTTTTTGGGGTTTTTCTACGCAAAAAGAATTAGGCTTCTGGGGCTCCACCCCAGACCCGGATGGGATAGCTTACAGCTCCCCCGTATCCCCTAGCTGGGCGGGAGGGGTGCCCCCCCTCCCGTACCCGGCCGCTAGCGGCACGCCTGCAGAAACTACAAGAGAAATTAGTACAACAAATCTCTACAAAATTGAATATGGTTGGAAGTACCACGGCTGTCTATGAGTATCCCGCCATTAGGGTGGTGTTTGCTGAATAATGTTTACGCTTTATTTATATCATTGTAATGTTGCATTAACGGATGTCGTAGAGGTAGGTATCGCGAAGTCAGGTGAGTTTATATTAAAACAGGCCTCAATTGGTTCTATATTGTAATCACTTATTGCGTTACGATGAATGTAATTAAGGGTGGAATCACGCTCCTCATTCATGCAAGTACATGTATATGTACATAACATAGATCGCCGGGCATTGCTCTACAATCGCCATTAAATAAGGGGCGTAATTCCGCCCTTAATTGCATTCCTCATAAAGCAATATAGAACCACAACTCGGCGCTACTGTATTCAGTAAGCATGATAAATGGGTTTGAGAGTATAAATTTTAGCAGATGAAATTTCCATTACAGAGATGAACTGTCTCACAGCAAATTATTTCCGTAATCTGGCAACTCTCATGATGGTGATAGGAATCCTCTTCTGCAGCCCTGTAACAGTCTCAAGTGCAGTTATTGCGTCTTATTATTCCTATATTGTGAGTTAATCCTGGCGCGTCTGGCTATATAACATACCTCGCAGCTATTGATCGTGCATGCATGTTGTTTGACGGTTTGACCTCACCAGTTGTGGTATTCTCCCTCCCTCCCTCCCTCCCTCCCTCCCTCCCTCCCTCCCTCCCTCCCTCCCTCCCTCCCTCCCTCCCTCCCTCCCTCCCTCCCTCCCTCCCTCCCTCCCTCCCTCCCTCCCTCCCTCCCTCCCTCCCTCCCTCCCTCCCTCCCTCCCTCCCTCCCTCCCTCCCTCCCTCCCTCCCTCCCTCCCTCCCTCCCTCCCTCCCTCCCTCCCTCCCTCCCTCCCTCCCTCCCTCCCTCCCTCCCTCCCTCCCTCCCTCCCTCCCTCCCTCCCTCCCTCCCTCCCTCCCTCCCTCCCTCCCTCCCTCCCTCCCTCCCTCCCTCCCTCCCTCCCTCCCTCCCTCCCTCCCTCCCTCCCTCCCTCCCTCCCTCCCTCCCTCCCTCCCTCCCTCCCTCCCTCCCTCCCTCCCTCCCTCCCTCCCTCAGTTAGACTAATGTGATATTTTGCAGGCGAAAACGTATGCTGCTTATCCAATTCCGGAGAAGACAAAGAAGTATTCTCTGCGTGCTAAAGTTTGCGTCACAATTGCTGTCGTCTCATTATTCATCTCCACTGTGCTGTTTGTAGTGCTTTTAATTTTAGCAATAAAGCTGTAGGTGATATTGAAACTTGTGCTACATGAGCTAGCTATGCTAATCAGTACATGGAATTTATATTCATTGAGTGGACATGCATGCAGTTATATGTATACAAGTATATGAAAACATTAACTATGAGAAAGTTGGTGGTGTATAGGATTTGAAGGGAATAGTGGCTATATTTAGCACATGCATGCACAATGTATGTTCCACAATGTAAATATAGGACTATTTCGTTTTCCCTTATCATTCAACCCTTGTTTCCCTGCTTTTTACACCACTATTGCCTTCAAATCCTATATACCACCAACTTTCTTATAGAGAATGATTATATACACTTGTTTCATTGCTTTTTATTCATAACTGGATGCATATGCTTTCAAAAAGTCATGATACAATATTGTATAACTCACTGATAACATACGCTGCTATCAAAACCTGGTAGCCATGGATGATATATATTGTTCAGTCTATCAACAATATTACTCAGTTTTAATATAAATGTAGTGATACCAGCGAAACTTTATCTTCTCATACAGCTCTGTTTTCTTCTTCATATGACAGCAACAGGTGTGTCCACCATCTCTTCCTTCCTTACAGTACTCTGCAAATTAAAGTGATCTGTGTCAACTCAATTTCACCTCACTCCATGCACCAGATGATAGATTCAGCATGCTTAAATGTATTTAACAAGCAGGGTCCTTCTCAAGCAGCTACAACGCTAGTGCCCACCAAAACTGTTATTGAAGCCATATCTACTGTACATGTATGATACCTCTGCTCAATCATTTAGAGATTGATCCATCCAGATTTTAATACAACTAATTTATTTCCTGAAGTTTATGTATGGCTAACTTTAAAAGGCATTACATCAACCAATGTTTGCCCCACAACCTGAATTTTAGCTGGAATGTCGTATGAACAGGAAATGTTAAAATTTCTGTTTCAGTAACTCGGATTTCAGTTAATGTTTCCCATGTTTTGTTTAATGGTAGGTATGTAGTGGCAGAGGATATATAGGCATGACAGCATGCATCCACTAAAATGGAAGCGTGCAAATGAGTGTCGGCTGCATACTGTTGGTAAAATAGAAGTTGTACTATGTATAAGAGGAGTAGGGGTAGGAGGGGAGGAGTAAGGGTAGGAGGGGAGAAGTAGAGGTAGGAGGGGAGGAGTAGGGGTAGGAGGGGAGGAATAGGTAGGAGGGGAGGTGTAGGGTAGTAGGCATAGTGACAGGAAAGGGAAGGAGTATGGGTAGTAGTAGGTAAGGAAGGAGTAGGGTAGTGGTAGGTAAGGGGAGGGGGAGGAGTAGGATAGGGGAGGAGTGCGGGTAATTAGGTGCAGCTGGAGCATGTTGAGAACTCAAAGGAAATAGGGTACCTCCACACCACTCACTAAAGCGCGAGTCTGATTGCAAAATGCTATCATATGCACCTGAATTCAGACAGTCCAGCCCAGCTTGAACATCTTCTGTGCATTTTGAAATAGCCCCTTTGTCCCCAATACAACATCTATTAAGTGAGCAGCCGACACTCATTCGTGCGTTTCCATTTTAGTGGACGCATGCTGTTATGATGCCTGTCTCCTATCTCGTCCGCCATTATTCAGGTTTACTGGTTTAGCACCAAGCTGTATTGTGTGGTTGTAAGAGGCATCATACTCTGAATTAGCAGTATCGTACCTTACCCCAGCTAGAATGTCACAATCTACATTTGAATTGCATCAATAGCACGAATATCATGTAAAAATTCACCTGCCTTTTCTTTGTGCAATGCACCTGCACTAGCTTCACTACCAGCTGCATGTGCAGATCTAGTAGAGATCATATCTTATCTCTTGTGCTACCATGGGTGGGTATTATTTAGCTCATCTGTTTCGAGACTACCTTTATATTAGGGTCAACTATCGATAAGGTTTGTCCTTACCGCTTACCGGTTATCCGATACCGTTAAAAGCAACCGGTAAGACACTTTTCTTATCATTACCTTTCAGTAAGAGATAACTTCTAACCTTACCGAATATTCGGCTTTCTTATTTATTTCTTGTACTGGCCTTCCAAATAATTATTCACGACAACATGTGGGCAAAATTAACCGAATTAGTGTTATGAATAATTACTAGAAGGAATTTTCGCACTACACGTGCACAACATGAGTACATGTACATGTTTGAATAGAAGTTGTTTCTAGCACTGTGACGTCAGGCAACGAATGTGCGATTGCGGACACACGCAACGGTCCGCTGGTACTGGTGTACAATTAACAACTACAGAGACTTGACGTTTTTAACTTACATGTATAAAAATAAAGCTACTTACTAGATAAGTAACACCATAGGCTAAAACGCTTCGTCATCACAAAAACCTAGGGTCCATATGATCATGCCAGTTGCCATTGCAGCTTCCTTGCAAAATATCTAGTTATTCCGAAGGAGATTATTGGCCATCGAAGGCCAACCAAAGTACGAAATTAAATGGGTAGGTTGGACCAAGGACCGTTAATAGCCCGCACACAACACTTGGGAACCCATGAATAATCTTGCTGCAGGCTATGAAGGAATGCATGCAAGGAACTAATAAGGAAGGCCACAACCTACTGAATCCACGGATGCCAAATGATACTAAGATGCCAACAGATACCATTGGACACGCCTATTACCTTCATTACCGTTCAGTAAGAAAGCTTATCGGTAAGTTTTTTTATGGATAGGCGTACATGTAGAGTAATTTCAGTAATAGGTGTTTACTTACTGATAATTACCGATAAGCTCAAAACCTTACCGATAGTTGACCCTACTTTATATTCCACCAGTATGCTATATAAATTACCCGGCAACAGTTACACGTGTTCTCTAAAAAGAGTTACAAACAGAAGCCATGCGTAAACTGTTACACCTTCACCCAATAAATATTTATTGAAAAGGGCAAGGTCATGCTTTGACCACTACAGTGTCCCTACCCTCATATCAACCCATGCATACCACGGGGTTGATATAAGGGTAAAGTAAATAGTGGGCAAATATGCCCTATTCATAGTGATATTAGGCTAGGGTTTTGTGTTCCTAGTGACCACCCCTAAGAGATTCACTTTGTGAAAGGATTCTATCACGAATTAAATCTCATTTAAATCTCATTAGCGGTTGGCTTAGGGGATCGCTAGAAACACAAAACCCTAGCCTAAAATCGCTATGAATAGGGCAGGTTGATATGAGGGTAGGTTGATATAGGGGTAGGTGAACTAGTTTTCGCACCTAGAATGAACTGACCTCCTTTTGTGCTATATTGTTTACATAGGATAGCAGTAGCCCCACAATGCTGCACAGATTTTTTTAATAAGAGTATGCATCAATGTGAAAGCTTGTTCGTTTTACCATACCCAGTGACAGTCAGGCACAATAACAAATTTCGTGTATGTAGATGTACATGCAGCTACACATAACAACTAAGACACGTTTATACACACGGTATGCGACCTCTCAGTCACGTGGATACACAAGCCTGACAAGGGTGAATTGTGCACACATCACCAAACCATGCAACGCTTAAAGTTTATAAACTTAATATATACCTATATATGTATACGTACTTGTGTCACTTGGGACAGTTCACGAGAAAAGGAACCTACTGTACATGTAGCGCATAGCATAATAAAAATGCATCAACTTCCGTTTCATACTACACCACTTCTCTATGGTAAAATATATTTTGGGATCTTGATCATGCTCCATGCCAGTATCGCGATGTCCGATACCCCAAGGTAGGTACTTCAATATTTTTTTCAAATTGGGATTTACTTAACAAATTTAATATCATTAGAAAGAGGAAAAATTGTGTTCTAAAATGACATATTTGGATCGAATCTGCATTGTAAATATCGGTAGTTATAACGTCTCAAACATCAATCTTTACGCGGTAGATGATGTACGCAGAATGATTGGAACGGTAAAAAAAAATTGTGACCGGTTGTGCTTAACTTGCATGTAGCTCACGTAATTCTGCAAATTATTGAACCACAGTCATTTGACACACAAAAGGGACACACATAATGAATAGAATGCATCTAAAAACCTAATTCATCTATATACAAATCTCCAATAATGAAATCTACCAAGAATGCAAAAAGTGTCATTGTAACGTCATCTCCTTCTTCTTCAGATTCTCCAGGTTTCCAATACGTAGCTGTAATTTTAGTGATTTTGGACTTTGATGAACATTTGACAGAGGTTATATGGCCTTCATATAGCACGTTTTGTTCATTTACAAACCACATGTGTTCAAAGTAATTCCCACTTATACATAATGGGTCATGAAGTATATTTTTAATTATGCTTGCTTGATCATTGTTTAACTCTTGGAACTCAAACAGCAATTCTGTCTTGCCTTCTAAAACATTACGAAGTTTTTTCTCTAGCCTGTGTCGAAAAGTAGCATCTTTTTTCTGATTTTTTTCTATATGTCTTCTATCTTGCTGCTTTGCAACGTTTTCTTCATGTTTCTGCCAAGCAGTCCTCATTGTGCTTGCCTGTGGAATACTGAATTGTACAATTTTATCTTGTTCTTGCTTGGTCTTATTAGACAGCCAAGCTAAAGTTCTATTAATTCTGGTCTTAACCTTTCCATCAACAAATCCAATTTTAGCATTTTGGGATCTTCTAAGATGATGGTCAGCCAATCCAAGTGTCTTCTCTGCGAACATGTTGTGCACAGGTGCAGACAATGTTTGAAGTGCATTTGATGGTGGTAAGCTAGCAAGTCCACCATCAATATATTCTTCCATTTGTTTTTTAATAACTTCTATTGTGCTAGTTATCAGCTGCAACAAAATACCGCCAATGCATTCTTTATCTGGTGCACTGAGTGCAGTACTTCTCAGGCTACTTAGCACCTCATCTGATGATTCATCAATAGGCATACCAAATACATCACTATTTGACTCCAATATTTGCATAGGAGAATCCTTGAATGTGCAAAGATTTTTCAAACATAACTGAACACGTGGAATGCTGTCAAGATTGGACAACTGTTGATTGCCATACAGATGTTTCATCCAAGGGCCAGTCACTAATTTACCTATAAGACCTAATGCTTGCAATTGTAAGAAAAGATGATCATTTTTGATATCTTTCTGTAGGGCTGACCGTAAACTGGTTGTATTATGACAAAATGTATCCAAATACAAAGAAAGCTTCTTTCTCAAATGGTAAAGCACACCTGCTGAATGAAATACAATGTGAAACCGATTCCCCACATATCTGGCAATAATGCCACGTCGAATGCCTTCCTGCCTCAGAAATTGTTTAAAGCCAGCAGGATCACCCTTACCTTGCTTGTATCGCATTTTATTAACTGCACAAATAAAGTTTACAGCACAGCAGTCTCTACCAAATGTATCACTTTTAATATTATGTTCCTTGTCATATGCCTTCAACATGCTGGTGCATCTTTTGGCAATACCATCTAAAGGGTGTACATTGCATTTCAATTCTAGCAGTTCAGTGTCAAATGAAGACTGCAAGCGCTGCACAACGCAGTGATTTACTGCTACTCTATCACTCAGAGTATTCTTAAGGTTGCTAGTAATAGTTGACTTACAATGCAAATAGTCCAGGTTATGGTACATAGAAAATATTCTAGCAATGTGGTCAATACAGTCACAAATATGGGCCACATAGTCATCTGTTGTGCCTCCTGGAAGAGTATTTAATTGCAAAACATAAAAAGATAATGGAACTGCTGCAACACTAATATGTACTTCATTAATATGATGCCCATTTACTGATGTTGAATCCCATGACAGTGTAATATCCTTTTGCCTGTACATCACTTCTCCTACTTGCAAGTCACTAATTATACCAAGTTCATATACCCAATTACATATTGTGGAAGGCTCTGGAAGGAAATCAATGGTAAAATTTGCTAGCTCATTTAATATAGCTGTGATTACTGGGCACACACTATTTACTGGTACTTGATATTCAAGGCAAGCATATATTGCTTTGCGACATTGAGTACTATATCTTTTATTACCAACTTTAGTGCTAATACAATTCGAATTTTCTTGTTCTAACAGTGCACTTAAGAAGTCATTTTCAGATTTTAGATTATCAATTTGCTTTCTTAATGTAGAATTTTCTTTCTTCATATTTTGCAAAGTACACACATACTTTGACCTGTATTTTACTAGAGTTGACCTCATTACAGTCATGGACTTCCTTAACTTACATATTTCACGTTGACTGGCAGTTTGTTTTAATAATCTATTCTCATACATAAGTTTTTCTATCTGTTTGTCTTTTGTGATCATATCTTTCTTGAGGTCTCTTAATTGTAATCGAAGTTTGTGTTCAATTGTAACTTTCCTAGATAAAGATTGTTTGAGCCTGCGATTTTCATCTTTTCTATGCATCAGAATTTGAAGCCTTCGACACAGAGCCAGCTTAGTTAAATTTACTTGGTTTAGTGTAGTCTTATAATGTAAGCATTTTAAACACTGATTTCTTACTTTTTTTGGAAGCAGACTATCATTAGCAGCAGGAAGTGCATTACTGGTACAGGCACTTACAACAGTTTGTTCAGGTAGTGGAAATACTTCATTTAAAAGCAGTACAATCGTCTCCCAATGTTGCGAAACATGCTTTTTCAGTTGTGCAATTCTTTCAACAAGGCGCTGGATTGAACTTCTTACTGCCTGCATATTCAAATTACTTGTGCCAGCTAGAGATGCCACCATTTTGACACATTCCATGATATTTTTATTTTTCATCTTCATATATATATATAAATCACCAGTCCTTTTCTTACAATCTGTGCTATTAAACAATTATTTTCATCCAAATCATATCTGAAATTATCAACAAATTTGTTTACATCTGAAAGAGTCTTCATTCTAACTGCAAATAAGAATAATAAAATATGACCAAATATCATAGCCACACAACAAATAAGTCATAACGCAGAAGGGGGTACTTTTCGTCTGGGCACGAGACCCCTTCGAAAATAGCTCTGGGAATTACCCAAGCCTAAGCTCTATATTATGCCAAGACAGGTTATAATACGATGTGTTAATATCCACTGTGCTTTTCCGCGTCTCTCGAATAATAAGGTGTGCTATATATAGAGATACTTTAAGATTTATCAATATGAAACGAAAAATACATTAGTCTCACAGGACATGACTATTTCTACTGGATTGGCCACTTCACAACACGGTAATAATAATTTAAAGCTTTAGAGTAGCGATTTGGAAGCGCTTTGAGCCACTACGCACGCCTTATTGGATACCCCCTTGGGAATCAGCGGGAAGTTGTGGTATTAAGCATACAGGTTTAACTAAACCCAGAGAGGTAAGACCTCATCTCTTTGATCGCGTCTTTTAATGCCAAAATGAAATAAACTAATAAGCCCAAGTGGCTATTTTTCTACGCGCCTACATCAACTCGATGCATTACGTCTAATTTCATATGACAACAAAAACACTTACAAATATGAGTACCTTCTAAGAAGAATCCAAAATAAACTCAAAATACTATTTCGCTGGCGCGAGCTGTCTTCCGATGTGTCACTATGCAATACCTGAATTGAAAATTTCGGTCACAATTTTTGTCGTATAATACGGTCACCTATTTTACGTACGATATTGAAGTGCCTACCCAAGGGGTTCAAACCCGCCATAACTTTAGATACGAGTAATCAAATCGCCCCGGCCGCGGTTTGTAGGTACAGAGGTCCTATACCTATCGATTTGTTCTGTTTGTTAATTTTTATGTTATCCCTTACTGAGATACAGCTTTGCAAAGTAAGCGCACGTTTCCCGCTCGAATCGCGCCTTTATACGAAGATGAAACTGTTCCCATTCTCCCGAGTACATGAAATTCAACTACATCCCGTGGGCAGGGCGTACCCCACCCACACAGTTGGAGATAATGAAGTGATGCGGCAATTGGTTAGTCCGCAGACTTTTTTGCAAGGCTGTACTGTCAGTGTGCTCCTCGCTTCTTCAATTCCACGGACGATTTCGAACGGCCCAGTGCGAAGACGACGATATCAAGATCAATGCCGCGAGAATGGGCGGTGGAGAATGGAGTTGGCTTTCGTAAGATAACCTTGCCGCGAGGATAGGGCGGCGCCCGGCCTATTTTGGAGTGCCATTGAACATAAATCACATGCCCAGACAGCTATGGAATGGACCCTACCCCTATTGCAGATAGCTGTGAAGCGTATGTCGTGTACCCAATAGCAAACACCTATGCAGTGCGGGAACCTATGCCAGATACCCTATTTGCAGATAGCCATAGCTGTAGTAGGTTACACTTATTATGTAACGGCACGTGACGGTCACTCGACATTCATATTCATATTATATCGTTCGTGCAATCCACGTTGTGTGTGTTCCTATTGACTTACCTTGCAGGCATCGGGGGCATCGCTAGCAAGGGTATCATATAACGCGTGGTAACCGGTCACACGTTGCGACATATTGGCGACGAGGGTAATTTGGACACTTCTTGTGACAGACAGTCACACAGGATCTGAACAGTCATGGCGAAACACGGAACGCTGGGAGAATACAACGCGGATCAAGAAGAGTGGTCAGTGTACACTGAACGTTTAGAACACTATTTCACAGCGAACGATGTCAAAGACGCCTCAAAAAGGAGGGCAATCCTCTTGAGCGTGTGTGGAGCGAGGACATATAGTCTCATTCGCAGTTTGGTCGCGCCAGATAAAGTAACAGATTTCAATTTTGAACAGTTGGTCGAAAAAGTCAAGGCTCATCAAAGTCCGCGTCCGTCTGTGATAGCTCAACGGTTCAAATTTAATTCTCGAGCACGTCAAGGCGGAGAATCTATCGCTTCGTTCGTAGCTGAGTTAAGGAAACTAGCCGAACACTGTGAGTTTGGAGACATGCTGGAGGACATGTTGCGGGACCGCCTGGTTTCAGGAATCGAAGACATTGAGATTCAACATCGCTTACTGTCGGAGAGCAAACTGACACTGAAACGTGCTTTGGAAATCGCATCAGCTATGGAACTGGCAGCAAAAGACGCTAAGGTGATACGTGGAACTACTAACGAACCTCAGGTAAACAAAGTTACAGGCAGTCAACCGCGCCCTTATGCAACTGCATACAAACAAGGCGGAAATAAGAAAGCAGCATGCTATCGATGTGGGAATAGTCATCCTTTTGCTGAGTGCAGATACAAGAATGCAGTATGTCGAGAATGTGGAAAGATAGGGCATATTGATAGGGTCTGCAGAAGTAAACAGAAGTCAGTCAGGTCAAGTGAGAAAGGAGAGCCTCAAGCAGCAAGAACTTCCAAGGAAAACTCACGTAAGAAGAAATCTGAAACAGAACAGGACTGCCTCACGGTGTCAAAGGAGTATTCAGTGTATCCTGTTGGAAACGAAAGTGTAGGAACATTGAAGACCACCGTCAAAATCAATGGGAAGGAGTTATCTATGGACATTGATACAGGAGCGGCTGTGTCATTGATCAGTGAAACTGTCTATAAAAGGTTGCTGCAAACTGGAGGCACCATAGCAATGGAACCATCCAATACAAAATTGAGGACATATACTGGGGAACATATAGTGGTACTAGGAAAAGCCACTGTCACAGTCAAGTACAAGGAGCAAACAAAACAGCTACCACTTCACATAATAGGTGGAAATGGTCCAAGCCTGATGGGTAGAGATTGGCTAGCCGAGTTAACACTGAACTGGAAAGACATTTTCTCTCTAGGTGAACAGCAAACCATTCAGAGTGTGCTGGATCAACACAAAGCTCTCTTCAAGGAGGAACTAGGGAAGATATGTGGAGTACAGGCAAAGTTATATGTGGACTCGCAGGTGAAGCCACAATTTTGGAAAGCCAGACAGGTACCTCATGTGCTAAAGAAGAAAGTGGAATTAGAACTGGAAAGACTATTGGAAGATGGAGTGATAACACCAGTACAGTTCTCAGAATGGGCAGCACCTATTGTACCCATAGTGAAACCAGATGGAAAAGTGCGAATTTGCGGCGACTACAAATTAACTGTGAACAAAGTGTCAAAGACGGAGATTTATCCACTACCACTGGTAGAAGATCTACTTGCAAAATTGGCTGGAGGAGTAGTTTTCACCAAGCTAGATTTATCACATGCCTACCAGCAGCTGGAGTTATCAGAGGAATCAAGGCCTTATGTGACAATAAACACTCACAAGGGTCTATATACCTACAACAGGTTACCATTTGGTGTGGCATCCGCTCCAGCAATTTTTCAAAGAATAATGGAAGAGTTACTTCAGGGGCTACCACATGTTTGCGTGTACATAGATGATATCCTTATAACAGGAAAATCACAGCAGGAACATCTTCACAATCTGGATCAAGTCTTACAAATACTGGAGTCAGCAGGCATGAGACTGAGGAAGGACAAATGCATGTTTGCAATGCCAGAAGTCGAGTACTTGGGATACAAGATAACTAAGGAGGGCTTGAAACCATCAGAAAACAAGGTGAAAGCAATCACCAAGGCACCAGAACCAAAGAACCTTCCAGAACTGAGATCTTTCTTGGGACTCGTGAACTATTATGCAAACTTTCTACCAGATTTGTCTACTGTCCTGGCTCCCATGCACATACTTCTTAGGAAAGGTGTACCATGGAAATGGGGTACTGAACAAAGGGCAGCATATGATAGAGTCAAAGACATGCTCAAGTCCCCTAAGCTGTTAGCACATTTTGACCAAACACTACCACTTGTGTTATCATGCGATGCATCTCCGTATGGCGTTGGAGCAGTACTCTCGCACATCTTAGAAGATGGAGAAGAAAGACCAATTGCATTTGCATCCAGGTCATTGGCTACAGCAGAACGTCAGTACTCACAACTGGATAGAGAAGCGCTTGCTATCATTTTCGGAGTGAAGCGATTCCACTCATTTCTGTACAGTCATCAGTTTGTCATTCAGTCAGACCACAAACCTCTTCAGTACATACTAAGTGAAAACAAGGCTGTATCTCCTATGGCTTCTGCCAGACTTCAAAGATGGGCAGTCATACTTGGAGGCTACCAGTACAGCATTAAGTACAAACCAGGAAACAAACAGGGAAATGTAGATGCTCTTAGCCGCTTACCATTGGCAGAACCTTCGAATACAGACATACCTGTACCAGTGGAAGTTGTGGCATTACTGGAGCACTTAGACAGTACACCGGTCTCAGCAAAGCAAATAAAAACGCAGACAGACCGAGATCCTCTGATGTCTAGAGTAAAAAAGTTTGTCATGGAAGGGTGGCCACAAGGAGAAGATTCAAAGGAGATAGCACCATTCTCAAGACGGAAGGATGAACTGAGTTTGCAGGAGGGATGTATTCTTTGGGGAACTAGAGTCATTGTTCCTGTCAAGCTAAGAAACAAAGTCCTAATCGAACTGCATGACTCATCCAGGCATTTCCAGGATGAAGAACCTGGCTCGCCAGTACGTCTGGTGGCCTGGAATGGACAAAGGCATAGAGAAAGAAGTGCAGACCTGTTCTACATGTCAAGCGTCACGTAACATGCCCCAATCAGCACCATTACATGTGTGGGAATGGCCTCAACGTCCTTGGACACGTGTACATGCTGATTATGCAGGTCCACTAGAAGGCAAAATGTTCCTTATCCTGATTGATGCTCACTCAAAGTGGATGGAGGTATACCCAACGTCATCATCTACATCATCTACCACAATTGAAAAGCTGAGACAATCATTCTGTTATTTGGGTCTACCTGAAATACTAGTGACTGATAACGGATCTACATTCACAAGTGACGAGTTTGAAGAGTTCATGAAACGGAATGGTGTTAGACACATAAAGACATCGCCATATCACCCTGCATCAAATGGATTGGCAGAGAGAGCAGTTCAGACTTTCAAGGCTGGTCTGAGAAAACTAAAAGAAGGTACTCTGGAAACGAGAGTCTCAAGGTTTCTGTTTTCATACAGAGTGACACCTCAATCAGTTATTGAGACTTCACCAGCTGAGCTCATGTTTGGTAGACGTCTAAGGTCTCACCTGGATTTGATGCAACCAGTGATGGGAGCCAAAGTGCACGACCACCAGGAAAAGCAGAAAAGCTCTCACGACCTGCATGCCAAGGCCAGAGTGTTGGAGTGTGGTGACAAAGTGTTCATCAAGGACACTAGTTCAAGCAAGGAATGGGATTCAGGAGTGGTGATTGAAGTGAATGGTCCAGTGACATACAAAGTCAAGCTGCAAGATGGCCGTATTCTGCGTCGACATATAGACCACATAAGGAAAAGGCAGTCACCTGACCCAGAACAAGAGGAACCTGAATCTGAACCTGAACTTAACACCAATGCATCAACCACAATTCCTCAGGCACAAGCACAACAGGAAGTTGGCAGTCACAGTAACCTCAGAAGGTCAAGTCGCACCTCTCACCCTCCTAACAGGCTTTAAAAACAAACATCCAGGAGTAGTTTTGACAAGGGGGGAGGAGTGTAGTAGGTTACACTTATTATGTAACGGCACGTGACGGTCACTCGACATTCATATTCATATTATATCGTTCGTGCAATCCACGTTGTGTGTGTTCCTATTGACTTACCTTGCAGGCATCGGGGGCATCGCTAGCAAGGGTATAATATAACGCGTGGTAACCGGTCACACGTTACGACAATAGCTATCTGAGCAGTGTATGGAGTTGGAGTGAACCTTATTTGTATGTCGAGTACCCATGAGCAAACACCTATGAATTGGCAGATGGTCGGCTCCCGTGTGACCATGTCGAGTTTTTTCCCCAGTAAAGTTATCAACATATATGTATTAATGTTACCAGTTCAAGGTCCACGTGTATCTGACTCAAAAGGGCACTACCGCTTGAAATTATGAACATATGTGTTCTTTTAAACGGTTCTTATCTCGAGTTCTTTACAGATAAAGGAAGAAGAAAAAATGGCGCTATTCCGTCTGGGGACGAGTAAAAACAGAATCTCTTTTGTTCTCTTGAATCACATGGTTTTGCAACACCAAAATGTGGCTGAGAACATGCAGACTGATGCAGTGAAAAAAGTTTCCTAGCGTCGAGTAGCGTGTCTCTTAAAATTACATTGCGATCGACAGGTCAGTCATTAAGTCCTGTATGATACGAATAAACAGTTGTGTATTACTTGAACATGACCGATTCATTGTTTGTATATGCTCAACATGTTTAAAAATAAACAAATAAATAAAATATCGCAAGTACATATATTATCATAACAGGATAATTACTCAACAATAACACACTAAATAATAACTACTTATTAAACAGACTACTACCTAAGCCTAACTAATGTTTCAGACTACTCAAATGATTGGGGCACACTTCTCGTCAAAATAGCTCTTGCTATGCTACGAGTTAGCACCAGACTAAGTCTGCCAAAAAGATCAGCCGGCACTCCCGGTGTCACAGGATATTTTATCCCCCCGAACATTTTATCCGGCGGATAATTTGTGCTAGTATATTTTATCCGATGGGATATTTCATCCTAGGAAACTTTAACCTACCCTGGCCATGGGATGCTTCATCCGCGATACACGTGTGAATCTATTGGCATTGAAAATGAGTACTTCGAGGATCAATGAGCAACGTTATAACTTGTTGGTTGACTACCTAACTGATAGCAGAGATGGCAATCGTTCGTGCATGTACCCTGCTGGAAGTACCGCAAATGAGAAGCGGGCAATACGACAACAAGCCGATATGTTTGTGCTGAAAGAGCGATTACTCTATTACAGAGCAAAAGATGCGGTGGGTGAGATAAGTCTCAAATGGGTCATTGCCAATGAAATGGACAAAGCTAAGATCATCTTTGCCTGCCATGAC
This sequence comes from Spongilla lacustris, assembly GCA_949361645.1. Taxonomy (NCBI): domain Eukaryota; kingdom Metazoa; phylum Porifera; class Demospongiae; order Spongillida; family Spongillidae; genus Spongilla; species Spongilla lacustris. Next base: position 4,896,554 of record OX442417.1, on the reverse strand, counting down.
GGTGTTGATGGGTGCCACTACGGCAGAGATAAAACGCGTGCAAAGGTAAGTAATTGTATATATAGGCCTATGTATTTATTACGTCTTATAACAAGGAGCTACTATAAGCGTGCATCGGTGCAGGCCACGTTGCATGGGAATGAAACCCTGCTTTATAATTATCCATACATGCCGCGACATGCGTATTGTACCGTCAAAGCTTAGAATTAACGGGGTATCAACTGTTGCAAAGTAACAGATATTCTAATGACCTTCTAATTCCTCCTTCTTTGCCTACTGTATAAGGTTGTGTATCCTTCACTGAGTTGAATAGGCTCCTAACATGCATGGCTTCCTATAGTAAAATAGCGGTGAAATCATATAGCAGCTGATGTGTACATGTACATTTAATATTCCCCACACGTACATAAACAAACATGCATTCTGTATAGATATTTATATACAGTTTTCCCTGTGTTATGCGCGTAAGTGTGACCCCCCCCCCAGAAGGATTTGACCTTTATTAAAGCAAACCACCCCAGCCTGGTTGGGGGGTTAAATGTTTCGCTATAGGTTGATATTCACGCGCCAAATCCCCACCTAATCCTGACTTCGCCCCAGGCAGTCGTCAACGGTTACTTACATACTATACAATTACTTGATTAAGTACATCCGGGGCTTCAGGGGGGGGGGGGGGGGGGGGGGGGGGGGGGGGGGGGGAGGGGGGAGGGGGGCGGAAGTGATGCCATGGATAATAATCATTACACACTTTGTAATATACATGTACAATATGTATGAACCATAACTTTCATCTAGATATAGGTCGTTTCTAGGTCACAATCAAACTTGTAACATTTGTGTAATTGACTGGGTTTCTATCTTTGCTGCAGATCTGTAAAAAATACTGGTGGAAAGGCATAAATCATGATGTACAGGAGTATTGCAGACACCGTGATGTATGTCAGCGAGTCAATTCTAAACTGGAAAGAAAGAAAGCAGAACTTCATCCCATTCCTGTTCCCAGCAAAGTATGGAGTCAAATAGGGATTGATTTAATAGGTATATATATGTAATATATATCATCTACTTGTTCATTTAACTGATGAACCTCATGTCTGTACCTGCAGGCCCATTACCTGAAACATGTAGGCACAATAAATATATTGTGACTGCAACTGACTACTTTTCAAAATGGCCAGAAGGGTATCCACTCAAGGACAAGACAGCAATCAGTGTTGCTGACTTTCTATTTTCAGTGTTTTGTCGTCATGGCTGGCCTGATATAATCATATCAGATCAAGGAAGGGAATTTGTTAATCAACTATCAAGGTAATATCCCTTTAAAAAAAAAATTGCATCCATACATGCTCACTGGCCAATTCCTTTTCAGCTGTTTATTTAAACTCACTGGGATTGAGCACAGGATTAGCAGTCCATATCACCCTCAAACCAATGGTTTGGATGAGCGATTGAATCAAACGCTCACAAGAGCTCTTATAAAATTTGCTGAAGCCAAGGAAAACTGGGATGAAAACATAGATGCAGCCTTATATGCATATCACATTGCTAAGCATGACTCTTCGCAATTTAGCCCCTTCTTCATGATGTATAATCGTCACCCTCGTATGGCAATTGACCATAAAATCAGCCCCAATACTAACACAGGTGCGAGCTTGCCTACAAGTGACATGGAGGAAACTCTTGGTGACCTTCTATCAATCAGAAAGAAATATCATCTTAAAGCTCATAAAAACATTCTACGCGCTCAACAACGACAAAAAGCACAATATGATGCCAAACACGACACACTTCATGTAATGGGGGGGGGGGTGATAAAATTTTAATTGTTGCACTTTGAATTTACCAAATTTCCTGTACATGTAGGAATTTGGTACTGGTACTAAGGTTTTGTTGAAGAATATGAGGAACTCACATAGGATGGGAGGAAAAATGGATACAAAGTGGCAAGGTCCTTATGAAGTTGTACAAAGTTTAAGCAAAGGACGTTACAGATTGAAGTCATCTAAAGGTTGTATTTTGAAAAAGGCTTACAATACTTTTCTACTGAAAGAATTTCTTGAACCAATAAAGGTGGGTAAATGATTATTGCACAATATGGTATGCCGTGAAATAATGGTATGTAAACAATGATTTTTCCCCCTTATTTAGAAGGGAGTACAACCATTGAGAGGAAACAGTTGAGTAAATCAAATGTATTTAGTAAGTGTAGAATTCAGCAGTGCTCTTTCTGCCAGATGATGTTGACAAGGGTTTTGGTGTCTGCAGTCATTGTTGTGATGCAGCTGGAGATGATGATCATGATAGTGGTGATCTTAGTGATCATGAAAGTGGTGATCTTAGTGATCATGAAAGTGGTGATCTTAGTGATCATGAAAGTGGTGATCTTAGAGATCATGAAAGTGGTGATCTTAGTGATCATGAAAGTGGTGATCTTAGTGATCATGAAAGTGGTGATCTTAGTGATCACGAAAGTGGTGATCTTAGTGATCATGATAGTGGTGATCATGATGGTGATGATGATGACAATGGTAATGATGGTGATGGTGATGGCGATGGTGATGGCGATCATCATGATGGTAGTGATGATAATGAAGCCTTAGATAGTAGTATTTTGCAGAGGAAATCGTTGTCTTGTGATGTACACCATCTACATGAGGAATTGTATTCATCACAACTGTTACGTTTGTGGCGAACAGGAGCTGATACGTTGTGCTACAGAGCAGATGAAGATGACGACTTTGATGTAGGTATCAAATTACTTGTGTGCATAAATGAATTTAATCAATGCATATGAACAGTGTGAATCTTTAGGATTACAGGAGGGTGAATATGCTCTAGATACAACTATTTCCCTTTGGATTGATTTTAAAAAGTTCTATGGAGAAGAACCACCAAGGGAAGTGTGCAATGGGGATTTTGTTATTATTAACGAAGACCATCAAGAAGAATTTGACAAATTCAAAGACAAAGTATTCACCAGCCTTGCAGTAAGTCAGACCAGTACACCAAGAGTCATTAAAGCCACTGATCTCATCAACGTTTGGATGCAATTGCGTAAAATATCATTGCAGTCAGTGCATTTTCTTGGAGAAATGTACTATTTTATACCTCCAGCTCAAGTGGATGATCTATGTCAGTGGATTTATGATGCCAGGGATCATTGTTATGATGCAGGTGTTTCAGTGGAAAGGTTGCTCTCAATGAAAAATGATGAAGCAGAGATAGTGATGGATCATTATATAGATTCAATACTCTACATACCCGTAGGTACTGGTTGGCAACAAGAGAAATGCAAATCACTTGGCTTAATATTTCTCCACGGAAACAATTTACAATGCAAGGATCCGATGAGAGTAAGAATATCGCAGGCTGCTAAGGCAAATTATCGAATCAGAGGAGATGGGAACTGTTTTTTTAGAAGTATTGCACAGATTCTAACGGGGTCACAAGATGACCATCAAGAGGTTCTTCTACTAGTAACTTCTCATATGTCCCACAATCTTACAATTACTGACCATACACGCTTACTGGACCCTAATGAAACTATGGAAATTTACTTGATGCGAACAAAGATGCAGTCTATAGGTGAATGGGCAACAGATGTTGAACTCAGTGCAGCTGCTTCCATGCTCAGTACAACCATTTACACATTTTCACCTAACGGGGGCACCTACCAGTGGTTGAGACACGCACCTTTTGAAAACGTTGGTGAAACACGAGAGTCAATATATTTAACAAATATCGGAAATCATTTTGAACCTGTAAGGCGAATGTAATTCATTCCCCCTGTAATTCTGTGTTCATTCGTACAATAACATGCATGTATTATTGGTGTTCATACATGTTTTTGCTCATTCAATCTGAAACAATCATCTGCATGATAGATGACTTTGGCAAGAGTTCTTATTCTGTAATTCTATAACTAACGACCATCGTAAAGATATATACCGCAAAAAATAGATGCGCTAATTTTATATAAAGCGGTAATCAATCATAGACTCTACCAGAGTGCCAGTGATTCCTGGTGTCGTTTAGCTTAATGTGGGATAAAATTTCCTGGGGTAGGATAAATTGTACTAGGCACTAATTTTATATAGCCTAAATCATTCAAACTTTTCAAACGCACTCTACCAGAGTGCCAGTGATTTCTGGCGTCGTTTACCTTAATGTGGGATAAAATTTACTGGGGTAGGATAAATTGTACTAGGATATAATATCCGGCCGGTTTTTATATCCTAGTGCAATTTATCCGGGCGGATAAAATATACTAGGATAAAGTGTACCGTGACACCGGCAGTGACCTTACTTTTCGGCAATATGGCAAGCCGGCGCCGAGTGGCTGTTACAAAGAGTAACGGCTGGTGGACGCTAACTTTCCGTTGTCGGGCGTTGAGAAAGTAACAACAAATGTGTCTATCGTATCAAAACCAGCCGGTGCTAGTTAAAATGAGTAAATAAAACGCATCATGAAACTCGGTCCCCCCCCCCCCCCCCCTCCGCCCCCTACCCGGACCAAGATGCCTGGATGTACCAATAAATTGGCAATGATTACCCGGACCCATATGCCTAGGCATTTGGGTCCGGGGGGGGGGGGGGGGGGGGGGGGGGGGGGGGAGGGGACCCAGTTGCCTAGGCATATGGGTCCCCCCGGACCCAAAATAGGGGGGGACCCACATGCCTGTGACACCGGCCGTACCGTATGGGTTGACATTGATAGGTGCATAATAGCATTCACTTGTCACAAATTCACAATCAATTCTAAATGTACATGTAAAGTAAAGGTGGGGACAAGACCTAATGATTTTTCTATATAGCTAATGAGAAACCGTGAAATAATCGAGGGAAAAGTAGATTGGTTGTCCGGGACAATTTGTATATACATGCACCTTCAGCTTATTTGTGTGGGTGTGTGTGTAAACTGGTGATACACATGTACATGCACCTTCAGCTTTTTTTGTGTGTAAACTGGCGATGCGTTTCTATTTTTAGAAGATATAGCCAGTTTTATTTTGTTACCGATAGTCCAGCCGGTATAGAAGGCACTATGAGTAGCAACCAGTGGTCGATCATTCTGAGCTATGATACAAAAAACCGAATAATCAGCCTACAGAACCCAGAGGTACGCAAACTCGCGCTGCGGCAGTACTTTTTGTATGCATGTACAGGTATGGGGGGAGGGAGGAGTTGTGTGTGCTTTCTTTATAAATTAATGCACATGCATGTGTACAGACAGTAACTGTCGCGGAGTTCAAAATAAAAGTCCAAGAAGAGACTGGCTTACTAGTGGAGGACCAACGGCTTCTGTTTGCCGCCGTTGAGATGCGAGAGGGTAAGCTGTCAGACTACCCCGGCATTGGAGACAACGCCACTGTCCACGTCGTCCAGCGCATGAAAGGTGGTGGCGACAGGAAGGTGGATCCGTCCGTTCCAAGGTGCAGGGGGCCCTGCATGGTCACGTACGTAGACTACGACCAGCCGGAATGTGTGACGATGCCGTGCGGTCACGTGATCCATCCCGATGAGCTGGTGGAGTTTTGTAATAACGAAGTGTACGACAATCACAAATGGGAAATTGTATGCTTCCAGCCGGGCTGTAAGGGTGTATGGTCCATTGGATTCCTCAAGAAATGTGGAATGACCCAAGAGGAGCTGAACCTCCTGTCCAAGGGCATGTCTGCAAATTATTGCAAGTTCAATCTCGACGCTGGTATCCAGAAGTGTCCAGGGTGTCAGTGCTGGTGTGAGAGAACGGATAAAACTAAAGACGGGGTCAGATGTGCTCAGTGCTCTAGTAGAAATGGAAAGCCGTATGACTTCTGTTGGCTTTGCTCCCTACCGTGGACTTCTGGTCATAAATGCAAAGTGGGCGGGGCACTCGACATACTAGCAAAATGTGAGGAGACAACCATTTATGGAGTCAAATGTCCTGGTATCCGAGCTTGTCCCAAATGCGGAGCACTCATTCAACACAAGGAAGCGTGCAAACACATGAAATGTCGTGCCTGTCAGCAGGAGTTTTGCTTTGTGTGTCTTCGTCTCAAGCTTTCCGACTGGCAATGTGGAAAATACAACACACCGTGCAACCCAGCTCCAAGGCAGACTATGATTGCTGGTGCAGGGATGTAGTAGTCTTGAACATATTAGTCCATATAGTGTTAGTCGCTTGATCTGTAATGCAGTGATCAGTGTATGGCTCACAGCTAAACTCGCACCAGCATGTAGCTAATATGTAATGATTATACAATCGTGAAATGGCATAAACATCAGTGTGCGCAACAATGAGACAGTGGACAAGTGGCTTGCTGACGTTGAATCTTGATTTTAATTACACGCATCAACAGTGTAGCCGCGAAATAACCTTCATCCTTAATCGTCGATATCGCGATATATCGCGATATGAGCATTTAATCGCGATGTAAATATTAAATTATTCATGACCAATTATTGCTTGGTTATTGTTGGGGTGAATAGGTATGGTTGATATGGTACAGGTATATGTGTACTTACGCTAATTGTACTAACTTGCTACCACAGACGACTTCATGAGCGTTGATCGCAAAGCCTTCAAAACTGCCATATGAGAGGCTTTGGATGGCACAAAAAAAATCAATTGTTTTTTAGCTACATGATAGTTTGCGCAATGTTCCCAAGCAGCCTGTCAGCAGAAATCAATTTCAGAAAATATGATCCATTGTTAACGTTGTGGTGGAGGAATCACGAGTCATACGTCCCTACCATAGCTAAACCAGCAAGCAAGTACTTATGCATTTTTGCTTAGGTATTTTCCTTAAGAAGAAAAGGTTGTGCTTTTGGAGGCGTGGCATCTTGGATGAAAAGCTGCATTGGCAAATGTATATTTCTAAGGCAAAATTCAAACTTAACTGGTTCAACTTTATGTACCTAAATGTATGCTAATCTCTGCTCGTTTCTTTACTTATTTCTGTATATCTTTGTTTACGCCCGTACACGTTTATTTCGCGATAAGACTAAAGATTAATCGCGATATATGATATATCGCGGCAACACTGCATCAACCTTGACGCTCGTTTCTGGAATATTTTATATTATTGCGTTATAGGTCCCTTTTCGCGGATATTTTCCGGCGGTTAACTGAATGCGAGAATCAAATAACCACCCCAACTGGTTCTATTTTGGCTAAATAACCGCTTCACCCGGTCGTTAGAAACTTTGAACAACCTCAACCGACCGGTTGGTATTTTAATTATAGTAGCAAAATGGATCACGCACCTGCAATAGTGCTGGGCACGAGAAAACAATAAGCGAACAACGGGGGATCCATCTCACGTGGTACATATTTATAGTAACTAATCTTCATTATATGGTTATAACAACAACTCCTCTATTCACCCTAATTGTGAGTACGCGCCGCGCACAGCATGTCGTACGCGGCGAGATCAGCGACGTACTTAGGAGCTAGTACGCCGTGGACCATATCATCTTACTTGCCATGTGGCAAAGTGCTAGTCGGGGGCAGGTTTACTACCCCGTTTGGTTGGGTATTCGGGTGAAAAGTATATACCAAGATTTGTCCAGGAATTTTAGGTAATAAATTAGTAATATTGTTGTGAATATCGTTTATATATACAACTAGTCTAACATCAGCCGCTAGCTGCAATCCGATTGGATTGCACTCCCCCTTGCTGGCTTAATTGTCACCCAAACGCTGTAGTAGGGCCCGCCCGACTAGCAAAGCGCTGGTATAGCTTTTGGTCCATCGATTATGGGGCCGTTCATAAATTACGTCACGCAAAAGGGGGGGGTGGGGGTCTGAACAATTGTGACGGTTTGTGACGGGGGGAGGGGGGGGGGGGGGGGGTTTAGGCTGGCGTGATGTCACATTTTGAATTAAAATTCATTGTCGTGGTCTATGATGCACGATGGTATTTAGCGGTTACTAAAATTGATTCATGTCGTGGGTAATATTGATCTACGAGCTAGATGATGGCATCAGTACCAGGCAGTCCACTTCCATTTGCTTTTTCGGCCGGTCGTGCAAGATCTGCTCTCTCTATTTCGTGATGCTGCAGATACATATGGTGATTCATAGCAAGACAAGCCAAATAAGAGCTAGTTACTGCCTAGTTGGGCATTGCTTGACTCCCGGCGCGTTTGACCAAACCGAGTAATTATTACATTAGAGTCACGCGCATCAAGTTGCTGCCCTATCTGAGGCACAGAGATGAGATAAAGTTGACTGCCTGAAACAGGCTAGGCAGTCTGGATTGGTAAAAATCACTTTGACCTCGAAGGAGTTATGCGGGTAGCCCCGCGGCCTAAAATGAAGAAGACATTCATGCTTGCGATGATGTATGATATATTATTGACAGTAGTGTGGTCGAATTCAATGGAGTTGCCCGCATGCGAAATCTGTTTCTTTGAGCTTTGCTTGCATTACGGCGCGAAACTTGCCAAATATGCACGCTCGAAGCGATTTATGATTATTCATGAGGGGGGGGGAGCAAATGTGACGTAATTAAGAGGGGGGGGGGGGGGGGGAGAGGATTATTGTGACGGTTCCGTGACGGAGGGGGGGGAGGGGGTCCAAAACAGCCTTAATTTGTGTGACGTAATTTATGAACGGCCCCTATGCATAAATAATTGATAATTAATTTTTTAAACCGGAAATTACCGGTTATTTTAAAACGAACAACCTTAACCGACCGGTTATTTTTTAAACAATCGCCTTAACCGACCGGTTTTTTATTTTTAATAACCTATTACAACCGGGTTTTTTTTCTAAACTAACAGGTTTCAAGCCTTACCGTATAGCGATTATGTTAAATGATGCGCATAAATAGTTTTTTACTATGCGATGTCACGTACATGTACACAAAATAATTACACGCGCTTGGCATAGCAAGTTAACAATTAAATTGACATATACATCTTCCAAATGCTTAGTTTGATGCACAAAAGTTGCAAGAACTGAGATGTAGCATTACAGACAGAATTAATTGGTACAGAAAGAACTTTGTTTTGAAGTTATTTACAATGCCTATATGATTATGTTAAACTGCATGGGTGTGCGTGCATGATACAATACTATTAAAAAAATGTTTTAGACACATAGTTACTTCATGTATAGATACATATCGAGAGTTACGTTACGTTCCCCGATTATGAAGTCATTAAAAACGGGACCCGCTTATAACGGGACTCTTATCAATCGGATAGCTTAGCTCTTTGTCATCGTCGAACAAGCAGTCCAAAACGAGCAGTTTCGCATTTGTTTGATGTCATAAAACCGCGTGGTTGTGGAGAACAAAACGTTTGTTTAAACTCGTACCCAGTCCCACCGTATTTCTCGTTGTTGGTGTTGTTGTTGTTCGTGACCACGCATAACTCGAGATAGGAACACTTCTAAGAAATGAAAATCACACTAATAGCTTCAGAATTCATTGGCTATCTCGCTTCAGTGGTCAAAATGTATCGAGGTTACATTGTATATATCGGTGGTAAGTACACTACATGTACATGTAATCCAATGTGAACGGTCTGGGCACTACACCTATTAGTGGTAATTAACCTAGTGAAATTGGGCACTACCACTATTTACTCGAGCCAGAACTAACCGTCCGGTGAGGTCTTCACCGGAACCTCGAGCCTAAACTAAACTTTAAAGAGACAACGATACAACAAACATTCAGCGACCATAAAGAGTGCAGAACATCGGGACGACTCAATCGCTTCTCCTTTTGCGAAAAGAATGCGATTCCAAGAACGCACGACTGACAGCCAAACATGCTGCTGGAAAAAATGCTACCGCAGGGGTAATAGGCTTGGAAAGCTACCAATAGGTACGCTCGAATTCAACTGGGTTTGATGTACATCAGTCAATTATGGCACAGAACGGGCATTTGGACGGGGATTGACTAGGATTTTTGCCCCAGGGGAATTATTCATGATGTCACATGGCGCAGGAAATTTTATGCGGGCGTCTCTTCTGCTGCTCCACATAGTATGTGGGGGATTTGAATGGCTAGAATGCCCAAGGGGTTGGGGATTTGAAAACCACAATCTTCAAATCCCCACCTTCGCCCCATCTGTGCCCGCACTGGGGGGCCGGGACTGGAGTGGGGAGACCATTAATAGGTGCATAAACTATAGCAGTAGAGGTCAGAATTCATTGTGTACAAATGTACGTGGGAAAACCTGTTAACCTTGCCCTGTCATCAATATACATGTATAAGAGGTCTGCCCAGGTCAATTAACAGTTTTAACATGGCTTCTATTTATACATGTACATGTACATGTAGGGTATTTTGTAGATACATGATTTTATGAGTAATTGTAATTTCATTGCATGTGTTCATTTTCTGTACCTTTTAGCTTCTCCCTGTATGAACCAAACAAAGCATACTGAGGGAATATAAAGGTAGCCTAGTAGCATTCTGTTAAATGGGCTGATGCCTTTTGCAAAATCCACCCATGGTTAGCACAAAAGGTCAGCTGTTTGTGAAGTTAGTGCAGGTGCATTGCTTAACAAGGCTGCATAGAAAAAAATAGGTGAATTTCTATGTACATGATATTCGTGCTATTGATGCAATCAAAATCACAGAACCTTTCTTTTGTGATGCCTCTTACAACTACATAGGGCAGCTTGGTGTGTGTAATGGCAAATGAGATACCTGCATACCCTTATGTACCCTACTCCTCCCCTTGTACCTACTACCCCTACCCCTCCCAATACCTACCACTACTACCTACCACCATGGGCGCCCCCAGCATTTCTGGAAGGGTGGGGCCAGGATAGGGTAAGGGGGCGCCATTTGACAGCCAAATATTACTATGGGGGTGTTGTACGCTTTAGGCCGATTCAGCGGGGGGGGAGGGGGGGGGGGGGGGGGGCATGGCCCCCCCTGGGGGTGCCCATGACCTACTACCCCTACTCCTCCCTTTACCTACTACTACCTCTATCCTCCCCTTACCTACTATTTCCCTGGTGCGTGGAGTGAGGTGACCTCAATGGTCACGTATGTAATGATGAGGAATTCACTGATACACTACTGTCAGAGTATGAAACATATCTACATGGATACTGTTCACAAGTTGAGTTGACACAGATTTCTTTAATTTACAGAACACTGTAATAAAGGAAGAGATGGTGGACACTCCTGTTGCTGTCATGAGTATCAAGAGAGCCAGAGAGAGTAAATGTACTAATACTGAGTATAACATTGTTTATGTACTGAACAATATTATGGTTATGACATGCAGATATACATGATTACTATGTAAATGACATATATACCAAGTTCAGATCGTAGCTGAGTGATCAGTGTTTCTCAATGGTATCATAATTGCAACTTCGGAGGATATGGTCCTTTTTGCATTTTGAAATGCAAAGTATTCTCTTTCCACTATTGGGGTATATACATGTAAGATTAATAGTGATGAAATGTCTGTTGCTAAGTGAATATATTTAGATGTAGCATTGAAAGCATCCAATCAGTTATGAATTAAAAAGCAATGAAACAAGTAAATAAAAACATTCTCTATGAGAAGGTTGGTGGTATATAGGATTTGAAGGCAATAGTGGTGTAAAAAGTAGGGAAACAAGGGTTGAATGATAAGGAAAAACGAAATAGTCCTATATTTAGCACATGCATTAACAATGTATTGTCCTACAATGTGTGCTGGGCTAAATATAGGACTATTTCGTTTTTCCTTATCATTCAACCCTTGTTTCCCTACTTTTTACACCACTATTGCCTTCAAATCCTATATACCACCAACTTTCTCATAGAGAATGTTTTTATTTACTTGTCTAAACTGAACAATATACACAAACAAAAATAGTATACACCACATATAATACATCTATTGTGTTGATAATGATATAATATATACAATAGTATACACCACATATAATACATCTATTGTGTTGATAATGATATAATATATACAATAGTATACACCACATATAATACATCTATTGTGTTGATAATGATATAATATATACAATAGTATACACCACATATAATACATCTATTGTGTTGATAATGATATAATATATACAATAGTATACACCACATATAATACATCTATTGTGTTGATAATGATATAATATATATACACACGTACGTAAAATACACAACTAACTACATCATACATCTAAAAATGCATTTCTACTCAACATTGCTCTTGAGTTGGGCTTAATTAGGGACATGTTCAGATGGCCATATAGATTAGAAATCACTCTGGACATCGTTTGGTTAGTTTAGATGCAGAGCCTGCAAGCCAAACGTGAGATGGTACGTTGTGCTTCTATGCGCCATGCACCATAGGCTTCCACTGCTAAGGGCACACAGATCCATTCAAGTTCTTCACACTTTGGATCATTTTCAATGTGCTTTCGGACTTCAGCAGATGCAGCTGCTGATCCCCCTGTGAATCCCGCTTCGGCAATGACTGCTAGACCACATATGCATTATTACTATTATCATACTAATAATACATTCATCAATAATTAATACTTATTATTAGAGCTATTGAGCAAAGAAAACACGATGAAAATGATGCCAAATGCATGGAGCTAGGGTGGGTTTGCGTCCCCATGGTGGTTGAGGCATATGGTGCATGGGGGACAGAAGCAATGGAGTCACTTTCACTTCTGGCCTCTCGCCTTGCAACTAGCTCCAACCGGGCTAAGGCTGAGGTCCTAGCTGCCTTATATGGCAGGCTGAACCTCAACTTAGTTAGAGCCAACGCCACAGCCATCCTCTCCAGATGCTTTGTCCTATTAGCAATAGTAGGGTGCATTTATTCATCTTACTGCTGTATGCGCATCTATCAATAATTTTCCAATTAGAAAATATTATCATGAAAAAAAACCATATATGCATTTTGAATTTTTATGAAGAATTGCATTAGTTATAAGATCATACATGGCGGAATTTACACGTGATGTTCTCTAATCCAGATCAGTTTAGCATGAATTTCAATAGACAGAGATAATATGTAGAATGCAGTTGGAAGGAATAGCGCTGGGCAGAAATTATGAATGCTTATATAATTACACCTTGATGGGCACATTAGTACCAATTAAGGTGTAATGTATGGTATAGTAATACCTGGTAATTTCTGCACAGTACCATTCCTTTAAATTGAAATGGGGACCTATCTGCTCAGTATTGAAATTCATTAAGTATCAGCTTAGTATAAAAATTCATTAAGGTGTCTGAGGGTTTTTTTTAGTGTGTGCATGTGCCATACATGCATGTGATGAATTACATCATAGGAAGTAGTTTAGATAGGATCGATACATGCAGCCAATGAAGGGCACAGGAAAGTAATTAAAATTCTGTTTTTTAACAGTACTGTATCATGCACTCCCAGTTGAACATAATGTGATCACGGGCATACCAATATATCATACCAACACTGCATTTTACTAGGCCTAGCATATCATAGCACATGGTTTGCTTCCCAGTTAGCAATTCAAATGTTTCAAAGAAATTCCCCCCACAATTTATGTGTATCTTAACTGTATATGTACAATATTTAAATCACTATAACTTCTTGAATTTCGACATCGTACTGCACCATTTATTTTAATGTACAATTTAATTGGGTGTCATGCAATCATGACTTTCAGCAGGAGCATTGGAGATTGCTTCATATGTACGGCTCTTATATTTCCTGGTTATAATTAATGCCATCCAATAAAATTGGCAAAACGATGTGCACATCTTCCCACTTGATCTATAGGCAAATGTTTTAGCATATATCAGATAAAATTGTACTCAATTTCCTTAAAAACCTAATTACTGAACAGAAACCTGCATGTACATATGCCCTTACTAGTAATGTAACTTTAGCACACTGAAATAAAACTACATAATAATAGCTATAAATATGTATCTATCTAATTGCTATGATGTATTTCAACTATAAGTCATCTACACAATCATTTTAATGACAGCCACCATTGCTAAAATCAGGCCATTAGCCTTTAGTTGCAGTGCAGAACTCGGGCTAGGCATAGCCTTAGTGCACACAGGATCTGGATCAGATGGGTTATAGCAGTACCCATTGTGTGCTGTTCCACTGGTACAACTTTTAGTGCATGCCAAGGTGACAGCATCTCGGTAGTACCCTGTTCCACATACATCACAGTTGTTTGGTCCCATACCAGAGCACCCACGAGCACATGCTGGATCACATGTTAATGGAATGCCGGCCACAGCCTGTGGTGCTTGGGAGGTGCCATACAACACTGCCGTTGTATTCGAGACTTGACAGTACCAGAGGCTCCTGAATATGCGACAGTAGGGGTCCAGGTGCCAACTGGATTCTCTCCCCAGAAGTGAAGAGATTTAAAAGGCCAATCAAAGTATGCAGCATTAGTGTTGGGGTCAGTAACCACGGTGTCCATGATTCGATTAGGCAAGAGAGTTGAGGTGGTTCCACTTGGAGACTTCAGTTGAACAGAGATGTCACTGCGATCGATTTGAAGGGCTACTGGTGGTACTTGATACTCCATTGATGGTAAGGGTCATTTTGATTACCAAGGGCTCCAAATAGCCAATATATACCTCCGGCAGTTAGGCAAACATGTAGCCATTGCTGCCACCAGAAATGAATGCGCTGGGTGCATGGTTGGAATAAACAATTTTACAACAAAAGCTACTATAACATACCTAGCTGTTGCTATGGATACGGTATTCACCATCTGTGCTGGTACTGTTACCCAGTGTCTTGATCTAGTCACCATGTCTTCAATCTGTCAATTGCCCCAAAGCCAAAGTTGAGATGGAACTCTCTCCCAGCTCAATTTTTTGCCCATCCACTGCTTTGAGATAGGATGGTTGGATTGGCTGTGTACAAAATCAAGTACTGTACATCTCTCCATGTGAGGTTTGGACTATATGTGGCTAACTAGCACCATTTTACAATTCTTTTATCTGTGACCATTTCAAACTGAATTATAATTGTAACTATTAATAGGGTGTGTAACCTCCCCTGAATAACAAAAATCGATTATTTTTTTCCAAATACTTTTAAAACACTAATCATGCTTTTTCTAGATCTGAAAATCGATTTTTCCAAACACTTGAAAAGCATAATCGATTTTTATCGAATAGGTTTTGACAATTTGCCATGCAGCCGAATACCTTGGTTATTAAGGTTTTCTGCTCATGGAGTTATGGTTGCCACTCAGCACTCAACCACAGCTACCTACATGTACCAGACCCAGATACCCTCAGCACACAACTGCAGCTACCCACATCACACCAGATACGACCTGCACACATGCAATCACAGCTACCGATATATCGCTCGACATATACCTAGTTGGGCTTGTCCCGACCTTAGCATGGCTCCACGCTGAGGTCTACCTATAAATTGTACTTGATGCCAAAAGAAATGAACCACAGATGAAGCTTACCATGCAACTACCATTTCGCCGTCGCGAGTGTTGGAAATACTAGTAACTAAAACTAAGCTAGTAAATGCAATCACAGCGATATCGATAAGCTCAGAGAGATTGATGCAGGAAACAAGCTCGTTGCGGAATGTACTAAGCGAACTCGCTTTGATTTGTAGCTGGAGCTGTCCGTCGTCATGACTCGTGAAGAGGGAAACATATTGGCTAGTTCGCGAATTACACGTACTTCCCGTACAAATTATTTTAACTTTCGTCCCAAAGTATACGCTACGTGTAGGACGATAATCCTGTAAGTAGGACGACGGGGGATTAAAGGTTAACCATATACATATTCATCTTTGATGGGATGATCACTGTATACATGTGTAAGCATACTGTAAGCATGGTAGACAGTGTTGAAAAGTGGGCTTCAGTTGAATTCTTATGAATTACAAATATCATAAGATCATACATGGTGGTATTTACACGTGATGTCCTCTAATCCAAAACAGTTAGCACGAATTGCAATAGCCAGAGATAATTTATAGAATGCAGTTGGAAGGAATGGCGCTGTGCAGAAATTATGAATAAATTCATTAAGGTATCTTAGAGGGTTTGTGTGTGTGCACGTGCCATATGTGAGATACATTATAGCAAGTTGTTTTATATATGGATCGCTACACTGTAAGCGAAGATTTCTTAACGTGCAGCTAATGAAGGGCACAGGAAAGTATTCAACAGTGCTGTATCATGCACTCCCAGCTGGTTGAACATAATGTGATCACAGGCATGCCAATATGTCATAACAACGCTGCATTTCACTAGGCTTAGCATATCAAAGCACATGGATTGATTCTCAGCTAGCAATTCGATTGTTTCAAAGAAAATCACCCCCATGGTTTATGTGTATCTTCAATGTACATGTGCAATTTTGTGTGCATCAGTTTAAATCATTATAACTTCTTGAAATTCGACATCATACTACATCATTGATTTTAATGCAGAATCCAATTGTCTTGCAATCATGAGATACTGCTGACCTTTTGGCAGGAGCATTGGAAATTGCTTCATACGTACAAGACTCTTATATGTCCTAGCTCAATTTATGCATCCAATGAAGTTGGCTAAATGATGTGCACATCTTCCCACTCAATTTAATAGCCCTAAAATGACAAATAAATTGCGCATATCAAAATACTGAATAGCACTCTATTTCACTGAACGACATGCATATACATGTATACATCTAAACTTCATTGCACTGAAATATAACTACTGTATCTATCCAATTGCTATGATGTAATTAATCTACAAGTCATCTACACAATCATTTTAATGACAGCCACCATTGCTAAAATCAGGCCAGTAGCCGTTTTTAGTTGCAGTGCAGAACTTGGGCTTGGCATAGCCTTAGTACACACAGGATCTGGATCAGATGGGTTATAGCAGTACCCATTGTGTGCTGTTCCACTGGTACAACTTTTAGTGCATGCCAAGGTTACAGCATCTCGGTAGTACCCTGTTCCACATACATCACAGTTGTTTGGTCCCATACCGGAACACCCACGAGCACATGCCGGATCACATATTAATGGAATGCCGGCCACAGCCTGTGGTGCTTGGGAGGTGCCATACAACACTGCTGTCGTATTAGAGACTGTGACAGTACCAGAGACTCCTGAATATGTGACATTAAGGGTCCAGGTGCCAACTGGATTCTCTCCCCAGAAGTGAAGAGATTTAAAAGGCCAATTAAAGTATGCAGCATTAGTGTTGGGATCTGTAACCACGATGTCCATGATTCGATTAGGCAAGAGAGTTGAGGTGGTTCCACTTGGAGACTTCAGTTGAACAGAGATGTCACCGCGATTTGAAGTGCTACTGGTGTTACTTGATACTCCATTGATGGTAAGGGTCATTCTTATTACCATGGTCTCCAGGTAGCCAATACCTCCGGCAGTATAGGTAAACATGTAGCCATTACTGCCACCAGCAATGACGGTGCTGGGTGCATGGTTGGAATAAACAATTTTACAACAAAAGGTACAATAACATACCTAGCTGTTGCTATGGATACAGTATTCACCACCTGTGCTGGTACTGTTTCCCAGTGTCTTGCTCTGGTCACCATGGCTTCAGTGTCAATTGCCCCAAAGCCAAAGTTGAGATGGAACTGTCTCCTAGCTCCATTTGTTGCCCACCCACTGCTTTGAGATAAGATGGTTGGATTGGCTGTGTACACAATCAGGTACTGTACATCTCTCCATGTGAGGTTTGAACTGTATGTAGAAAATGTGTATAGCTATAGACAGCACCATTTTACAATTCTTTTATCTGTGACCATTTCAAACTGAATAATAATCGTAACTAAGGTGTATAACCTCCCTCAAATAATGAAAATCGATTTTTTAAAAACACCTATCAAGTTTTTCTGGATCTCAAAAAAACCGAATACTTGAAAAAACATAATCGATTTTTTCTAATAGGTATTGACAATTTCCCAGCCGAATACCTAGGTTATTCAGCATGCTCACGGAATCATGGTTGCTACTCAGCACTCAACCAGGCATTTTCTACCTACATGTACACATAACACTAGACGCCCGCAACTACTTCCATCATGCACAGCAGATACCCTCAGCACACAACTACAGTACCGACATAGGCCTAAATCGCACCAGATACCTCCATGGACAGCTGTACCCACATCATACCAGATATGACCTGCACACATGCAATCACAGCTTCCGACAACGGCCTTAATCGCTCGACGTACCTAGTTGGCCGTGTCACGACCGTAGCGTGGCCACACTGAGGTCTCATCGCGAGTTTTGAAAATACTAGTATAACTAAGGCTAAGCTAGTAAATGCGATTACGGCGATATTCATCAGCTCAGAGAAACAAGCTCGTTACGAAATGTACTATAAGCGAACTCGCTTTGATATTATATTTAGATGTAGCTGTCCGTCATCATGACTCGTGCGTTTAGAGGGAGATCTATTGGCTAGTTCGCGCGAATTCCATGGATACTGCACGCATATACAATCGGTTAATTGATACTGTATCTGATACGTATATATGAACATTAGCGTAAACTGTGCAAGACTTAGTGTTACGTTTCATCGTAGAACCTACAATAATATCGTACACGCGCATCCAGATATCGATCGGTATAAATAGGTATTCTAATAATAGGCGAATTGTCGATTTGAAAGACGAATATACCTAAGGCTAAGCATCTCCGAATGGAGATGCACAAAAGGTTTTTCAAATAGCAATAATCGATTTTTTCCGAGGAATGGGTTTTTGCGAATATCCGAATAACCCGAATAACTTGATAACCGGTTACACAGGTGCACATGCACCTGACCCTAATATTGTAACTATAGCCTTGTCAAGAATAATTTGCTTAGGACAATGGCAGATCAGAAAATCGAACTGGTAATACATTTTAACACAACCCTCACTTTGCCTCCAGAACCAATGCCACTGCTCCTGATACCAGAGGAGTTGCAGAACTGGTACCGTCAAATGTATCAGTACACATACCATTGGTGGCAGTAGTACTCTGGGAGAAAAGTAATGAAACGATACAATTCATTTGGATGCAGTACGATTAATGCACTCCATATCAATACCACTTGAAGATCTGGAATAGTAGGATTGTCCACAAATGCCACCGCTATCTTAGCAGCGCATGGCTCATCATAGTATGCAGGGTCTCCTGTGCTTGAGGCAGCGCCAATGGGAATCGTGTAAATACTGTTTACATAACCATCTGCAGCGCAAGAGTCACCAACATCTCCACCATTGCCAGCTGCCCATACAAAGATGGATCCTTTTCCTCCACGCCCCTAGGAAGTTATTAACGGTTACGTGTATATATATACAGTGCTGTGATCTATTGATTTGTATGTTTTACTGATTGTACTGCGCCATTCTGAGTGAATTACATGTATGTCGATAATTCAGTATGATAAATCACCCTACGCCGCTGAGATGGATCATTTTCCACCACGCCCCTAGGAAACGTTTTTTTTTTGTTGACATTATTCAATTTATATGTTGCGTTGGCATCCCTACGTATTGAATTATGAGTTCCCGCCATGAAAATGTTCTTGCTGCCACAATCAATGCAATTAGCTAACCAAATACCTCGACTGAAAAGCGATTGGTGGTATCATGTACATGTTATTGTACTACCCGTGCCACCACTGGCCACCAGTTGTGAGTAATGTATAGCTTAGATACGAAGTTAATGTGATAGTGATGTTATGGATATAGCATTGTACAGTTTCATTTAAAGTTGTTTATAGTTTAGAGTTTTAACTTTGGTCCCATAAATCAAATCTGCCACAATTGTTGTTTCCAATCAGTGTTGATTATAATTGGTGCTGCTGTATGCACTCCGTGCAGAGTTTACAGCTACAACTACATGAATCACTACTCTATTTTTTATCCAATATGCTTTTTTCATATACAGATCTACCTTTGCTTTCGATATCGCTGTTGAACGAATCAATTATCGAATGCATGTCTGATTTCTATTGAGTATAAACTTACTACAGCAACACCATTTTGGAATACCATGGCGAGCACAGTACCAGGTCCTGCCACTGTCTTTGCATCGTCAGTTGGACCCCAGCTGTTACTATAGACGCTGATTATATTGTTCTGATAGCTCAGAGCATCGGCCTCTTGTGTATCTGTAGGTTCTGTAGTAAGCAGACGGATGCCTACATATAAGGTATAAACATGAAAACACATCATGGGCAGAATATGAAAGTACATGTATATAAAGGGCTAGCCCGTACTTCAATTCTATGCGCGTTGCATTATTGTGCCACTGCGATTAAGTTTGTTATATAATTGATATGTACGTTTTCAAACCAATGCGGAAGGTTTGAACATGAAACCGTTCTATGGTTCAATTCCTGTTGCCGGGATTTTTCCTTGATAATGCGCGCATGCATGCCTCAAATCAAGTTGTATGTAGCGTGCCTATAAACTGACGAATATTTAATATGAATGAATTAGACTGAATTTAGACCACAATGACATTATTCCCCCCCCCCCCCCCAAAAAAAAAAAAAAAAAAAACAACCTATAAAAGTTATCTACGGCCCTTACTGCGTGTTTTGCCTTTGGTCAGGCTCCTGGACACACCGCACCGATGAGTAGACATTTGTTTTGAAATGTATTCACAGCGCTTCATGGTATATGATACAACTGAATTGGTAGTTTGTATTAGAAGGGATGTTTCTTACAGAAATGGCGAACGATTATATTTTAACCTATACCGATCGTGATGCGCATGTTTTGTTTGTCAGGCTTCTGCAATTAGCAAATATGTTATGGTTTATGACTTTACTGATCATGAACGTTTAACGGTATACCAGGATGGTTTCTTTAACTAAAGCCGGATTATGTTCACATGTTGACTGGACCCGTATTTATTTCTATACACTGATAATTATTAATTAAAGGTTCATTGCTCAGTTTGAATTAGCGATGCCAAAAAATTGTACGGACTCATTAATAATTCATGAGCAGCGAGGTTGGCGACATGAATTTACTGTGGTTTCCAGTCCATGAAATAATGAATTGTCCTTGGTTACACCACACATGTGAATAGGAAGATATGTCGGTATCTGTAAACATGTATTTGACATGAGTAGCGTCCACATGGATATATAAGAATTAATCCAGTTGTAATCAATAAGTAAGATGGCCAATCATAAAAAATAGGTCGTTCAAACTTCAGGCCAAAAATAGAAATGAAGCAACAGAACTTGGTTGGAAAATTAAACCAAGTTTGGATTACACAGTTTAGTTGAGATGTCAAAGCAAATTGCATGCATGTATGTTGGGAGTGGATGCAAGTGTTAAAATGTATCAGAGCAGGGCCGGTGAGAGCCGTAGTGAGGCCCGGGGTAACATATCATTTGAGGGCCCCATAGGCCCTGAAAACACGAGCGAGGGGGGTGGGTCCCCCTTGAGATTGGCCCGCCGGGCCCCCTATTATACCTTGGGGCCCGGGGTAAGTAACCCAGCTTACCCCCCCCCCCCCCCCCCCCCCCCCCCCCCACCGGCCCTGTATCGGAGTAAAATAGTACCACATTGTAAAACTTTTTCGTTCCAATATTCACTTAATATACATTTAAATATATGCTCCACTAGGGTTTGGTTGCTAAAGATTTTTATCCAATGGTTCATCACAATTTAATAGGAGCCTGTTTCTGATTGTTAAATTACCAGCAAAATATGTAACTGTGGTATCATATACACATATATTAGGCATTAATAGAGTGAGAAAATGGATTTGAGGTCACATGTTCAGAGCTCCCCATTACTTGACAATTCTAAGTTGGGCATGCAGATGTCTATGCATCCACATGAGCTGTACAGACCTGCAATGCCTGCGTTATAGGCCACTCCTGCTCCACAGTAACCATTGCTCTTCTGCATTCCAATCTCCCCTGCACAGCTGGTCCCATGGCTCTCACTAATGGTTACTGGGAGGGGATCATTGGTCCCATCCAAGCTCCAACCAAGTGTCGACACCTGAATTGAAAAATAGTATAATAAAGGCAAAAAAAAAGAAAAAAAAAATTTGCTGACATAATTCGTCTTGAGGTCAGGGTGAGTGTATTCCACTCCTAATATGAAGTATACATTGATATAAAATAGAAGCCAGCCTGCAGTTTTGTTATTGTCTTACCATCATCCACAACTCCTACAGTGACATTACATCCTGTGAGCCCCTGGATCCATGCAGGCTGTACATTGATGTCACGCCCTGCTACATTTGTGGTTAAAGTGTTGACACCTGTATTAAGCTGAAAAGGAAGTGTAGTTGAGTGGACACTTGTGTCTTTGCATACTGTCCAGAGCCAAGTTAAAGCATTATTTATTCATACACAGCTATAATAAAGTGTGCGTTATTAGTTCCAGCTTTTGCTGCAAAGCATGGCATGAATAATGCCCAAAATATACATACCATTTGTATGAATAATTAATTTGCCCCTGGAAGGTATACTCTACCTTACCCATGGCCATTGCTTGGACCAGTGAGGGTCAGTAGGAGTGCTGTATCCCCTCTTCACGTGGAACCTGAGGTGCTGTTGCTCAGCAATCTCAACCTTAGGAGTTAATTAAATGCATAAAAATTTACAGGTTAGTTGATAAAACATGAGGCATGTGATTAAAAAAAGAAAATGCTCAGTGCACTAACTGAATGATTTTAAACGGACTTTTACAGCACTGCACCTTTGTTTCTTAAGGGCTTAAGAGACGGCCCAAGTATATCTACTTATGGGAGGGGCCGAGCAAACGAGTAGCACCTAAAGGGGGCGTGGCATACTAGTGCTAGCTCGCAAGGAAGCTATCACCTCGCAACAGTGGAAAATAAGGATTCCTAGGAAGAAGTTAAACTGTTTTATGTGTTCATAGCGGTATCTAATTACCACTATGATACGGACATTTAGCTTAGAATCCGTATTCTCCACTACTGCGAGGTATTGACTTTCCACTATTGCGAGGTAGCACTGTATACCTTCGGCTCTGGATGGTAGCTAATAATCCTTGTTTACGAGCGTTTGTTCATTTGATTTGATTTCATGTACATACATACATACATAATTATGCAAAAAGGCAAGTAGTGGCCATGACATGTGCATGTACATGCACTTACCAACTGCTTGAAACTATGGGAAGGGATATAAAATGCAGAAGGCTTAGGGGATAAGTCAACTGTATAGGTATTACACGTTCAGTAAAAAAAAAAAATGCGCTCGGGTGGTGTAGATGTATGGATCGCAGAATACAAGAATGACCTCGAATTGAATAAGCGTTAAAAGCTCAAATACATTATTTTTTTGTAATTGTCGATAGTTTTAGGGACAGAGATTGGAGGCGGGGCACCATAACCCAAGGTTTATTGTTGGGCGTGGCCCAACTCCCGGCTCCTTCCAGCCGCCTCTGGGTGCACTCACGCACACATATCATGAGGCAAGCCGCATCACACTATGCTAAAAAATAACTCTTCCGTTATCTGCGCGTAAACTTACTCCGTCCTCTCCAGCAAGATTTTTGCTTTTATCCACGAAGGCAGATGTGGTTCTCTTCGGGTAGTCAGTAAGAACAAAGGCATACACATCCGTCAATCCTCCCACCTGCGATACATATATATATATCATCCCACATGCATGCAGGTGCACGAACTGTCACCAACCAGTCCGCGGTTCTCAAATCCATGTTTGGAGGCAATCTCATTGGCTCTCTCGAATCCACCGCTGACCTTCACCGCCCATTCGTTGGTATACGTCCGATCTAATACTGTCGCACGAGTTGGACATAATTGAGCACTTATCAAAACGATAATACAAGCACCCAACATCTTCCCTTCCACAACTGTTATTATAGCGTTCACGTGCTAAAATTCAGTTATCTGTCTTTAAAATTAAAAAGGTGTACATACCGTTGTACATGCAGTTGAGTGTATTCAGTTTGTTTCCCTACTCTTCAATGTTTGGAATACGACCAGTTTGCATTTGTATTGGTTCGGAAAACTATAGTTTTCAAAAAGAGTTTGAAATTGATATTTGTCAGATGACTATATACGAGTGTTCTCCGTTCAGCAAAAACATTTCTATAACGTGTATTCTTCAGTCCTCCGGGAAATAGATTGGCCTCATATTGGCCTATATAACTACCCAACCGGAATGCAGTTAAAAGTTCGAGGACCGTGACTATTAATGTGCCGGTGTCACGGAATAGATTATCCCCCCAAAAATTCATCCCCCGGATAATCTATTCTGGAATAGATTATTCCGAAATAGTTTATCATCCCTTGAAATAGATTAACCCCCTTCATACAACGCTCACTCGTGTCCATTATAACGGATGGATGTAAAAGAATACGACGAAATTGTTCGTTTCCTTGAGAGCAAAGACAGTGAGCAGCGAAATTGGCCTCGGGATGTGTTGGAGTCAAAAGATGCCGGGTCAAAGATGCTAAAAGGGCTTATCGACAGAAATGTCTCAGTGAGGGTTTCATAACCGAAGATGGCTTGCTTTTCAAGACAAAAAAGGCGGAAGAAAGGGCTGACGTCTGTACAGGAGGAAGAAAGGTATCGAGTTGTTACGGTTGACGAGAAGGTTAGACTGCTTGACACCGTTCACAAAGATCCAGCAGGCGGTCATATTGGAGTTCATAAAACGTACGTTGTATTATACGTTGTGAATTGGTTTCACTATATACATGTATATCCTTCTACTAGCATGTAAAATAATGAGATAGATCCTATTAAAGATTTTATCTATGCTCTCAGTTGTATAGCAGCATAGCAATTCACTATATTATAATTTGAAGCAATCGTTGGTAATTACGTTGTAGTATAGCAATCGCCGGTAATTACTTTCTGATGTGTTTCTTCACTTCATACATGCATGACTGTAGGCAAGAGAAGGTGGCTGAACGTTTCTATTGGAAGGGAATGACCTCAGATATTGCTAACTATTGCAGCACTTAGAAACTTTTTATTCTTCATAAAGGTTGATGCAGTTCAGCACCTTTTATATGGAATTGCCATTGATGAGGGATATGGAGGCAACAGAGCAAACATCCTTGCATGGCATATGTTCTGTACCCAGAGGTAATCTATTCAGATGTTAATTATGCATAATGCTTTTTATTTAATGTTTCTGTCACTTATAGCTGATGATTTCAATTATTTCCAAGAGCAATGAAATGAATTATGAAGAAGCAGTATTGTATTATGTGGACAACCTTTTGAACTGAAAGCTTGGATTATTATTGAACCTTGAGTTATATCCCATGCAAGAAGCCATTTATTATCCCATGCACATCAGCAGCAGATAAAAAAATTATGTGGAGAACTTTAACTCACACATGGAGCGAAGTACGATGCACCAGCAGTGCTCTATATATATAATTTATTACGGGGGATAATCTATATCGTGACACCGGCATGCATATCCAGAAATGAGCGGTCAATTCAAAAGGAAAAGGTAATCAATTCGCGGTTTGCGAATCACCGAATATTCCCGTGTATCTTCCCATAGACATGTTTGCACACCAGATTTTTCTACAAGGGAATGGGTGCGTTTCTCATTAAAATATTCCACGACCTTTTGTCAACACCTTTACGATTTCCTATTTTGCCATGAGAGAATCATATAGCTAGTACATCGAACAGCTATATAAATATGTACTGAAAACTAGGTCTTCCAATTTAAAAATCGGCTTCCATAATTGAAAGAAGTACACCATATTGAATCAGTATGTTCTCCGTCTCGTGCCCTCAAAATTGACTCACGCGCGGAACACGTACATTGTAAGGCTGCAAGTTAAGGATCCCCTCCATCTGTGATATGTACCAGTTTTATACTGGATGAAATCGATTCCGGACTCCTACTATAGCGCTACCCGACGCGGTTTGTAGCTACCAGTTGAGTTAAGTACGATCCGTATCGTTTGTAAACATCGCCCATACGTAGTGGGTATATATGTAGTCGTAATTTTAATCTGCTGTTATAAGCTGTTGCGATGATAGTTTATCCAAGTAACTGAGATGCAACTACAGGTGTGGCGCATACGCGCACCATGCAGTATGGCTACGTGCATGTGTTTTCTAGAAAATGCGCATTGATTGATCCAGATCGAGCATCTAGGAAGCTGGAAGCAGCTTCAACGGCATGGTAGCTTTAGTCTGCTTATTGTATTCTGTTGTATCTGCGGTATGTCTGATGGTCTCCCAACGTTATATATGCATGGTATCCACACCACTACAGTGGCACTATCTATATTAATTATATAGTCGATCGTTATCCACTGCCAACCAAACGCTATCACAGCCTTTCAGGTGTAAGAAATATAAAATTTATGTTCACAATATATCAAGACATTGCAGGCAATAGCTAGTGTCAGTCATTTCTTACCCTGAACTGCATGCTTTGTGTTTTGCCTACTTATATTACCACAGTAAAGGCACCATAGCTAGTGTATCCATGTGAAGGCACCATAGCAAAGCTATGCTCATGCTTGCAATAATATACAGTCTCTGTTGTCTTTTAGCCTGATGTCTTGAAGCAAATTGCTTGCAATTAGGCCTATACAGGGTAGGCCTATGTAGGTACATGTACCTTCACATAAGCCTACCCTGGTTACAAATTCAATCTGAAGAAATAGCTATATATAAATGTCCACCTATGTATGGGCCATTTCTGTGTATGCCTATTTTATCAGCATAAGGTCGTAGCTACCCCTCAGTTGTAAAATATGCTGCTGGCAGAACACAACACAAGTAAGACTGTGTGTGTGTATGTGTGTGTGTGTGTGTGTGTGTGTGTGTGTGTGTGTGTGTGTGTGTATGTGTGTGTGTGTGTGTGTGTGTATTTGTATACAAATGTTTTGTGTTTGCATATTATGCGTAAAAAACTGAACTCATTTTTGGAAGGCTACATGTGAAGCCATACACAGTTTACATAGATGCTTATCATACACTGCTTCACATTGTTGGTGAGGCCTGGGACTAAAACCCCCACTCTTTCAGGACATGGTGTGTCTGTACATGTATGTGTATGTGTGTATGTGTATATGTGTGTGTATACAAATGTGTGTGTACAAGTTTGCGTGTTTTATAAAAAAAAAACTGAACTCATTTTTGGAAGGCTACATGTGAGTTTATACATACACATGCTCATCATTTATGGCGTTATGTTGTTGGCGAGGCCTGGGACTAAAATCCCCACTCTTGCAGGACATGTGTGTGTGTGAGTTTGTGTGTGTATGTGTGTGCATGTGTGTTGTGTGTGCATGTGGTGTGTGTGTACTAGTTTGTGTGTGTTTTACTGTTTGCATGTTGTGTGTAAAAAACTGAACTCATTTTTGGAAGGCTACATGTGAAGCCGTACACAGTTTACATAGATATGCTCATCATTCACCGCTTCATATTGTTGGTGAGGCCAGGGACTAAAAACCCCACTCTTGCAGGACATGGTGTGTGTTTATATGTGTGTGTGTTTGTGTGTGTGTGTGTGTGTACAAGTTTGTGTGTTTTATAGTGTTTGCATGTTGTGTGTAAAAAAAAACTGAACACATTTTACATGTGAAGCCATACACAGTTTACATAGACATGCTCCTCATTCATGGCTTCATATTGTTGGTGAATGTCAGCTTGGCCAGGGACTAAAAATCCCACTCTTGAAAGGCATACTGTATGTTACATGTAAACACTAAAACACTCAAACATGGAGTAGGTACATGTAGTCCAGGGTAGGTACATGTATGTACATCCAGGGTAGGCCTATGTAGGTAGATTTAGATCCAGAGTATTGGTATAGACCTACATAGGTCCAGTGTACTAATATACACTGGATAGACCTATATAGGTACATGTAGGTCAAAGGGATAGGCCTATGTAGGCACATGTAGGTCCAGGATAGGGTACATGTTGGTCCAGTAGGTCCAGGGTGGTACGGGTGGTGATGAACACTTAGGCAAAGATGAGAAGAATAAGGGTCTGTCATTATGAATTTTTGTTCATATGTGGAATGTAGCTTGACATACACTGAAGCCAAGTTCGTTTAATTGGTGTAATTTTTCAAAGCTACATTGTCACCTCCCAAAAATACTTTTGATAGCTGTAAACACCTATTTGACATGGTGAGATGCATGGATCACGGATGCTGGGGGATGGAAAAGCACATATGTATGACTGTAGGTTCAAATCGCATTTGGCAAACCATTTTTTCCAACTTATTTGCAATATATAGAGACAGTACTATGTATGTTGCATGTAGAATGTTTTGACCCAAAAATACACTTAGGAAAATCAAATTTGGGCTTGTTCGGTGTCCCCCTGTCAGTGGCAGGACTTGTTGAGTACATGCATGTATGTATACATACGGCCGTCTATATGTAGAAGCACATGGGCTTTAATTTGTAGAACTCTCATAATCTCCAATAACAGGTAGATGCATATATGGTAGGGTATTGAGCAAGTACCAGTGCATATCCATAGTTAATTTAATTCATTTTTTTATGCGCATGATATGATTATACAATACAAAAAGCTAGTAGCAAACATACATGTATATGTAGTTATACTTCACATCAAGTTATACCGAAAAGCACTATTTTTTTGTTTTAAAAGGTCTCCTAAAAATTTGGCTGTGCTTTAGCACCCCCAAGCACCCCGTTGTCTACGGCCTTGAGCTTTCCCTACCCCAGCCAGATACTTTGCCCCTCCGACCATCTGCAATAGAATCCTCTCAGCAGCAGCTGCCTGGTGATACAGTCCGGGGCAATGTTCGGTCCAGGGGACCGTATACCCTTAGGGAATACCATCCCCTTTGGACCCAACTCACTAGGGAACATGGTCCATCTAAAAAATTGTATATCCAGGGAATACAGTCCAGGGGAGGAGGCGGACTCAATTCCCTGACAGAATTGAGGTTTGATTTAAAACAATGTACCTCATCTCTTGGCAATGGCAAAAATCTGCAGGGCCAATGACCTCAGCTCTACAAAGGGTCACCTCACATCTAATAAACTCCAAACAAACTGTCTCCTCTGCTGTTTCCCTAGGCTAAGCAGGTAAAGCTTGTCGAATTTTTTTGACCAATGGCACTGCTCCAATCATCCTACCTGCCCAGTTCCTTTGTCTCCAGCATCGTCTTCTGAACCTGATACACTCAGTCCTTCCTTTGATATTCTCCACATCCTGAGATCTTTCCCAAAGGGCACCTCTGCAGGCCCCCTCAGGACTCTCTGTGCAACACTTTCTTGATGCAGCTTCAGTTCCCCTCCACTCACCAATCTGTGCCATGAGGAGTTGTTAATGTCTTGGCATCTGGTAAGGCCCCCAAACCTGTCTCTTAGCTGGTGCCAGACTGATTGCCCTAAATCCCAGGGAAAGTAATGCGCTCACTGACGTTAGACCCCATTGCTGTTGGTCAAACTCTACGCAGACTGACAGGTAAGTGCATCAGATTCTGTGCAAGTATGAGGGATAGCTTCTTGCCCTTTTACAAACCATCTCAGTTTGGTATAGCATGCAAGGCAGGTGCAGAGAATGTTGTCCACAGTGTGAGAGACTTTCCATTTTTCATGGTATGTCAAATACCTTTGATACCATATCCAGATAGGCTATCCTTGATGAGTGTGCTCTCTTCTTTCCTGAATTGCTGCCCTGTGTGTCATGGTGTTATGATTAATAGTCCTTTCTGTGGCACCCAAGGGTACAATTAGCTCACAGTCAGGTGTGCAGCAAGGGGACCCGCTGGGCCCAATGCTGTTTGCTCTTGTCCTTCGGAAGCTTGTTTCCAGCATAGAAGCAGATGATGGTTGCTTTGACCTAGTAAGTCTTTATTTGTGGTATCTGGATGATGGTGTGCTTGCAGGTGAGAGGTCAGCAGTAGTGCGCGCCTTGCAGTTGATTGAAGAGCTGGGGCCACATTTAGGGCTTCACATCAAATCTCCCCAAATGTGAAATGTTTAGCTTGAATGGCAACTCCCATTTTCCAGATGCAGTAAAGTCCTCCATCCTTCCTAATTTGGAGATCCTGGGGTCACCAATTGGGGACTTCATATACTGAATCTTAGCTGAGAAATGCAGCCTGCTGTTGACCTCCACTTTGCCATTTCACTTCTCTGCATGTGTGGTGGTTTTTGCAGGTTTATGCATCTAGCTAGAACCACACCTATAGCCGGATTCATCCCACTGTGCCACAGTAGGGAGCTATTATAAATGACAAAAGCAAAAAAGGCCCCAAATAAACTAAGTAATAAAGGAATCATTTTTGTTGTAATAGCCCATAAACACCTACTACATTAGGCCCCTTCCTGCATTGAATATAACCTAAAACGTTTCATCCTCTGTTCTGACTCTCTGTCAATATCCAGTGGGCAGGGTAGTATAGTTCTTAAGGACATTTGTCTGTAGTGTAGTGTAGTGTAGTTAGTTCTTTGCTCTATATAAAAACATTTTCTGTGAGAATGTTGGTTATGTTGGATTTGAAGGCAATAATGGTGTAAAAAGCAGGGAAACAAGGGTTGAATGATAAGGAAAAACGAAATATTAGTCCTATATTTAGCACATGCATGAACGATGCATTGTTTTTATTTACAATGTATGCCGGCTAAAAATAGGACTATTTCGTTTTTCCTTATCATTCAACCCTTTTCCCCCTGCTTTTTACACCATTATTGCCTTCAAATCCTATATACCACCAACTTTCTTATAGTATATATTAGTTTCATTGCTTTTTATTCATAACTGGATGCATATGCTTTCAAAATATATTAACTGAATTTCATAACTCATGTTGCAACATATTTACACTGATCACATATGCTACTATCTAAATTTGGTATGCAGAATATCATTTATGTATTACTAACTCAGCCATGGATGATAAATATTTTTCAGTCCATAAACAACGTTACTCCGTTTTAATGTAAGAGTAGTGATACCAATGAAACTTTATCTTTATCTTCCCATATAAGTCTGTTTTTCTCTTCCTATTGCGCAAACAAACCATGTACCCAGGGTTTGCGCAGGAGAATCCCGGGCTACTGAGCTTGCGCAAATCCATGCTTCACCGGTTGCGCGTAACATGTATCGGTACGTACATGTTGGTTGCCAAAAGGCTACTGGCCATGCATGCCAGAAGATGATATAGACATGTGTGGTAAGGCGAATTACTTTACTGGATGCCCCAATTTGATATCAAGTGATGTGAATGTACTCATTATTCGTTATACGGAACTTATACCCATCGCTAATATATATATATATTGCAGATCTGTCTGATCTATGCTTTGCGCAGGGCGATGTCCTGATCTATGCTTCGCGCACGAGCAATCCCAGCCAATCCATGGATTGTACCCAAGTCCACGCTTTGCGCTTAACATGTACATATATAGCGGTATAAGTAAGCATTTTAAACAAATGAAGTTTTCACACTGTAAGCAATACTATGTAAGAATCAGCTGCAGGAAAATAAATCTCAGTTCATCAGGATCTTAAATTGAAAGTCAATCTTATGGGTAGAACTTGACGCAGCAACCACCCTTAATCACACACTTCAGGCACAGAAGAGTCAAGAGAATCAACAAAACATGTTGACAAGAACGTATGCCTACATGTATATACCACTTACACACTTCCCCGAGTAGCCCTTGTAAGTGCGCGAGGATTGCGAGTAAATAATAAAGCGGATATTCAACATGATGCCATACTCCGGATACGTATACTTACAGACTATATAGTGTAGAGAAATATTTTAAAAATAAAAGTTTGGCGTATGGCAGGAGCTTACTGGCTATGTAGTTTGCATATATTTCACGCATGAAAAGAGATTACTTGAGATAGTACATTGTTACTGTGCCCCTATAACTTACAGGTCTCTGATATGCATATATCAAAATGGTAGGATGGAGGGGAGAGAGATTTTAGTAAAGGTCAATCATTGGTCATTACAAAAACTTACACACTGTATGACGAGTCAGTTGACAATAGCAAATAATAATAGTCACTCAGTGGAGCACTCGAGAAGTGATACTTACGATCTCCATTTTTTAGTAAGAGTGAAATTGAAATTGTTATATGAATAACTGTAAAAGCATACTTACTATCGTAGTCTAATTAGTTTTATTAGTTTTATTTCCAGGTATATTAGTAATAAAATGGATTATCTTCGTTTCAATCAGCAAGTAATACTTACTGAAGATGGCTAAAATGAATTGTGTCTGTCACATTAGTACAACCATGCATCAATCAAGATCTTACCGACTTTTTGTCAGTATTCAAGTTCAGTTGAAGTTAGTATAAGTAATATTAATGTACCAAGCACCAATTGTTAGCAACTTACAGTCTATATCAGTGTAGGCCACATGCATACAGCAATCATGTCCAAACATTGCACTGATTATGGCATATTATGAAAAGTAACTTACCATCTGAATTGTTATATGAAAATGAGTTTTTAATTCACAGAAATAATGTACATATAATGCTCTCACTTACACACTTCATTGATCCACATCATATATATATATATATATATATATAATTATAATTGACAGATGCTTGAGTAAATGAGCTCATCAAGCATACAAAAATAGGCTTACTGTCTAATATGTAGATTCCACAGAGCCACAAGGTACATCCAGTCATTAATTTACAGTAACAAAATGCATTGTTTAACTGACTCACACACTGCAAGAAAGAAAATAGTTATATACTTTGAAAATAATGATTTCAGTCAATAACTTACACACTTAGTAGCCATCTTCATGTTTATGATTTTAAAAAGAGAATAATAAATTTGTTTGACATCAAGTATATATTTGATGCACACTTAAATACCCAGCATACAATGATCATATAAATGCTTCCAGGTATGAATAGAATATGTATGTGTTATTATGTGTGTGCATGTGCCTGAGTATTCTTTTTATTCCTTTGTATTTTCTGTTTATGATCTCACTTTGTATTTTCCCATGGTCATAGGCATTAGTAAATTCTTGATTTTTATTTCATTTTGCTGTATAATATTCCACTTCACCAAACAGTTTGGGTACATGCTGACAATTCATTCTTCTCAAGCACTGACATAAACCGATGTATTACTAGCCTCGTCCCCAGGCTCTGTTTTTATTAAAGCTACGGGGGGTGAAAAACTGGGTCTGGTAGACAATGCCAGGGTCGTTGCGCGCATGCGCTATAGTTTGTCACAGGGGGTAATATAATTTCCTTTTGGAAACCATTCCGTATACTCGTCTGATTTCACGATGGTGTATTCTGTTGAGTTCCGAGAAACGGTGGCTTATTGTTTATCTTGTCTTCACCTTCAACGCCTTACACTCAAGCCCAAAAGTATAGAATTACCCTAGGTTTTCTGGGACAAGCTAGCGCATGCGCGCTCGGACCCTGGCAGTGACTACCGTGCCCTGTGAAAAACAGGGCCTGGGAACGAGGCTATATATTACTTACCGATTCAGCCTTTGTATCCCGCACGAAGGGAATAATACATAATTATTAGTCATATCAAGTAGAGAGAATAACAGCAGCTTACCTCTTCCTCTTTCTGTCCATTCTCTTCATCAATCTCAGCGTTCATGTAGCGTAACACCTTATCTGGGCTTGTTACTATGCAATTATGCCATTATTTTCATGGCTTCAACGACCAACTATATTCTTACCATCCGCAAGGTTATCGGAATTTGATTGGATATAAACATCGTCCACAGTTGTATCCAAATCTGCATATACATGAAGGACGTTTTTCGAGATAACTTTATTTAACAATCACATAAACACATGCACATACTCACCTGCAGTCTGCATCACCTGTGTGGGTTTAGGGGATACATGCATGTACGTTAGCGACATAGACGCATAATACACAGTATTCCACATAAGAAGTCATGAATACAACATAGGTTTTGCGTGGGGGGGGGGGGGGGGGGGGGGAAGAGAGAGAGAGAGAGAGAGGGGGGGGGGGGGGTATACCCCAATTACACCCTCCCCCTAAATTAAATCCGCCTCTTACGTATATGATATATTACTTTGCGCTTGTGCATGCCTGCGCAGTGCGCACTTTGCCATCGTATCGTATGAATCTTATCTAATTTCCTCCACAACTTCTTTTCTACGCAATACAAAATAGAATACATGTACATTTACATCGTTAATATTTTGAGCTCCTTTGTCGCATGCAGCAACGATATGCCGCATGCATGCTGCATGCTCGATTTCGTGAGGACTTACCATCTCAGAGTTATGGACACGAGGACGAGCGATGGCCGCTGGAAGGGCCGCCAGAACAGCAAGTAGAGTCAATCCCTTTAGCATCCTGAATTTTATGATAACCCTGCGCGTACGCGAAGCGTATTTATTTGAAATGAACTTCCGCACACTGCCGTATACGATATTGCTTATCATTTGAGAGGTGTTACTGTACATACAAGCGACACCATTCTATAATTTAATGGCAGTAGTATTGTTTGACATATACTTTTTATTTTCACTTGCAATTCAGTCCATATATGTGTGATGATACATACCTTTGGCTGTTACTTTGCCATGACAAATCATCACCAATAAATTGGCAAAAATGTTAAGACCATACTACAACAACAACGGGTTGAGAGGGGGAAGGTTAAGGTTAGGGGTGCATTAATCATTTAACACTATTATACCGATACTGCAACCCCCTTGCGATATTCCACTGAATTACGAGCGAGGAAGGGTCGCTAGGTGAACCATGGTTAGTATTAAGAGCCCCGGCGTTCGCCGTACTTGCCATCGTCTGTGCCACCCACATGTATATGTTTTAACGCCGAGTGCAAATGTATACGTGCACCCAAAAGCATGTGCACAACACGATAATTATCTGTGCCACTACTCAGGATTTGGATCATTAAAGTCAGAATTCCACGAAAGAGCAATAAGTACGTATTTGGTTACTGCAAAGTGAGTTTCTCAGTCCCGTGCACAACCGTGCATGCTATAATTCGGATGACTTCTCTAATGCATCACGTACAAGTTAATCACCTGTAACAGGAATTTATATCCCACAGCACTGAAGCACATTATGTTAAATGGTTGAAAATTATCAGTTCATTCCCCCACCATGCAACCACCCCACTCTCTTCACCTCCATACAAAGAGTTGGCTGTTGCAATAATATGGTATATATACAGTGTAGGATATATTATATGGCAAAATTGTCTGATGTTTTATAACCTTATACAATGTTATAAAAATGCTTTTTGTTTGAATCAGTCGCTATATCTTCCGAACGCTAAAAGGTATCGACTTCCTATTTTCAACAGTTCATACTACACACTTTCTCTATGATAATTACATTTTGGACTCTTGCACTTGCTCCATGCCAGGGTTCAAACCCGCCATAACTTTCTGCAGGAGTAATCAAATCGCTTCAAATTCGTTTTTCTTGGTACAGAAGTCCTATACCTATCGATTTGTTCTGTTCGTTCATTTTTATGCCATCCGTTACGGAGATACAGTTAAACAAAGTACGTCCACTTTTCCCCGCTCGATTCGCGCCAATCATTTGGTCAAATCGCGTCCCACTCAATGTATGGGGAGGCAGTTTGTTCAGTATATCATCGAGCAGGAAAAAGTGCATGTAATTTGTACACATACACACGGTATATACTAGACTTGTAGTGTGGGCTATTAAGTTCACTTGCATTATTAATTGTTCTGTCTGCTTGCAGTGAGGGAGCTGACCTGTCACACAACGGATGGTCCCCCAATAATTGGTCCCCCCGGACCATCCATGGTAACTGCAGATGGTCCCCCCGGACGGACTCCGACCATCCATGACGTGGCGCTGTGAACGGTCCCCCTAGGACCATCCATGGTGTCATAGATGGTCTCCCTCTGCCACAGATGGTCAGCCCCACGATTAGATTGGTGATGGAGGGGGAGAGGCCGGGCATTTTCAGCGATCTAAAACAAGCATGCATGCGCAGCGCATAAATGATGCGCGAAGCTAGCTATCGTATACTACTTGATTAGTGAACTATATTTGGCGAGGGGAGGGGGGGGGGGGGGGGGAGCCGCCCCCCCTCTTCTTGAATCCGCCACTATACAGTAGTATACATACGAAAAAACCAATGCTGCACAATACTGTCAGCAGATTGACGCAGTACACATATCAATACTACACGTTACATATACATGTAGCTGTCTAGCTGTAAATTGATTATCTTAATGTCTATTGTCCTGAATGTCCACCCGGGGGTACAATTGGACACCCGGGTGGACAGCAAAAAAAGTTTTTGCCGTTCGGTCACGGAATGGACCTGGCTGCATTTAACGGTACTGACATACAGAACAAGTCTTTTCAGGATCGGGCCGAGATAAGTAAGGCTTAAGTCCTTTCGGTACTCGTAAAATGATCCGTGCTAGCGGGCCTATCCATTACGCTCTGACCGATCCGCATGCGTGGAGCGTAATGGATAGGCCCGCTAGTACGGCTCGTTCTACATGTACCAAAAGGATTTAAGCCTTGCTTATCTCGGCCCAATCCTGAAAAGACTTATACTATAAGCCAGTACCGTTAAATGCCACTAGGTCCCTTCCATGACCGAACAGCAAAAACTTTTTTTGCTGTCCACCCGGGTATACATAGGTACCCCCGGGAGGACATTCAGGACAATAGACATTAACGGTACTGGCTTACAGAACAAGTCTTTTCAGGATCGGGCCGAGATAAGTAAGGCTTAAATCCTTTCGGTACTCGTAAAACGACCCGTGCTAGCGGACCTATCCATTAAGGGTAATTATCCATTTAAGAACCGGTGTCCCAATAAGAACCGGAAGGGGGGGTAGGGTCTGTGTGTACCACGTAAGTTTTTTAAAGCGAAACATGCAGCCTTGTTAGCTTCCTTCTCTCTCTTGTTTAACTTCTACTGCTTCTACTACGAGTGTGTGTGTGTGTGCATGTGTGTGTGCGTGGGGGGAGGGGGTGGCTCTCTCTTGTTTAACTTCTAATACGAGCGGGGGGGAAGGTATTTGGGCAAAAACAACTGAAACCAGCCTTGTTGGCTTCGACCACTCGTTTGTTTATCCTCCACTTGGAGCTAAACATCATGGCCATATACGGTAAGCTTACTACTCCAATATTGAGCCCGTGAGTTTCATGATCAACGTACGCTTGTGCATAGATATTAGTTAGTACACTTTTATCGAGGCCCGTCGCTTCCAACAAGTCATTTCTGGCCCATGATAAAGCCCAGCTGGATATGGCTACGATTTTCTTACAGGAGGAAGCAGCTAGGGCGTTGATTGAGAAACAACAAGAACAGCCCCAGTCATCCAGGTGTGGGAGACCGCCTATAAGAATGCTAAGGGTGAAGGGAGGGAGCCCCTGGCCCAGCCTCTAATGCATGCCTTACTTGTTCAACCGATTTACTGGTAAGGAGAATAACAAAAAGAAGGGAGTGACGGTCAGGAGGGGACTAACTATTCTCAAGGTAATGCCAATGTTCGATTGATCGAAGCTATCAAATGTACTGAGGAATTGAAGACACTTATAGGATGAATGACCAGTGAGGTTGCACCTCAAGAATGGGAAGGAGCTAGTATGGCCATCTCAGAATTGCATTGCCATGAAGTATAATTAAGGTGGCTAGGTCTGTGCTACTGGTGTGTTCTAGGGAAGGATATAATCATGGAATATGTTACCAACATGATGACCATGGCTTTGGCCTAAAAATAAAGAACATAATGTGCCTGAATGCAGGGGTTCAAGGCCAAGGCTGGCTGGCCTTTTCTGCAGTTATCCAGAGCTTGCCAAAAATTTAAAGGGCTGGAGGGATGAATGCTAATAAATATTTTACCATACTTGAGAAGGATGCTTGACTGCAGATGACCTAATAATAGATGAGCAGCACTCTTCTAGGGTCCCAGGGCTTTTTATATATTACCTGCCAGTTTCTTGAGTCAGTTCATTAAAGTCCCAAAAGTTAAATAGGCAAGAGTAGAGTCATGTACATGTCATTAGGAAGCAATTAGACTCGAAGCTCGGGATTATTTCAAAGGGAGTGACCTCTAGTATGCTTATTCCCTTCCTAAAGGATGTCATGTAGAAGCAGTGGCTTGCCAAGACTTAAACTACTGCTACCAGTATGGAGACTGTGGAGGCTCCTATATAGATATGTCACTTAAAACCTGCATGATGGGTAACCCCATCCCATGCACCAATATTTCGAACTTGCAATGTGTTACAACCCATCAATTGAAAATATGACTGGAAGGTTAATAGTAGTTGTAGCGTGCATGTGCTTGCGTATGTATACATCCGCATGCATCTGCATCCACAGCTAAGTATCGATCATTGGTTGAGCTAAGGCCTTAGTAAGCGAGAAAAAAACAGTTCATGTTATGAATCAAGTCTAACCATAGGCCCTTAAATGAAATTGAAGTACGTTTGCCATCTAGAGTCCATTGGTTCTTATTAGGTCACACACGCACGACCCCCCCTGATCCCTAAGGGGTCCAAAACGGACCAACAATACAAGATGGAGACAAATGAATAGTTTACGAGTGTTCTTCTACGAATTTGGAAATGGGTTTCAAAAGAAATCATATCAAAATTCCGTGTGTGGAGAGGGCTGTGATTTCTGAAAGTAAATGTGGTTCTTAAATGGATTTTTACCCTTACGCTCCGACCGATCCGCATGCACGGAGCGTAATGGATAGGTCCGCTAGCACGGGTCGTTTTACGAGTACCGAAAGGTTTTAAGCCTTACTTATCTCGGCCCGATCCTGAAAAGACTTGCTCTGTAAGCCAGTACCGTTAAATGCAGCCAGGTCCATTCCGTGACCGAACGGCAAAAACTTTTTTTGCTGTCCACCCGGGTGTCCAATTGTACCCCCGGGTGGACATTCAGGACAATAGACATTAAGTTAAGCTTAATTGTTGCATGTCGGTA
Source organism: Spongilla lacustris (assembly GCA_949361645.1). Taxonomy (NCBI): domain Eukaryota; kingdom Metazoa; phylum Porifera; class Demospongiae; order Spongillida; family Spongillidae; genus Spongilla; species Spongilla lacustris. The sequence continues at coordinate 4,857,662 of OX442417.1, read as the reverse complement.
TCTCTACCGACCGATACTGCGCTTGGAAGTTTTATAACATTGAGCTTAACGAAGGAAATCTGTGCACGCATGAAGAGTTGTATGTCATCGAATTTGATGTACTCGCCAATCTTTTTTAAAAAACAGCCTCGAGAAAATATGGCACGGATATGTTTCTTAACTCGTAAGTCATTTTCTGAATCTTACGTTTTATGGTCGGCTCAAAAATTTTAGCAGAGGGAGACCATAGGTGGTGACCATGGATGGTCCAGGAGGGCCCGGAGGATGGACGGTCCGGTCCGGTCAGACCGGTTATAGCCCGGACCATTTACGGCATGACACCCTCATTGGTCCCTGGGCCGTTGGCTAAACGTGCAGTAAAGGACAGGTAGTGGGCAGGAGGGCCGTGGCCCGTGGGGGGCACTTGCAGAGAGAGCTAATGGTTCCACTGCTAGGGGCATGCAGGTGTGTACAATTTGGGGACTTCTTGCATGTAGTGAGACGGCTTGCATTTCCCCTGGCATCATATCTATTGACCCCTGCGTGTGTGCATGGGGCACCGGACACCCCTGCTGGCAGTGCATGCAGGATCCGCTTGCTGTTGGTTATATATGCGGGGCTGCTGTCTGGAGCCCCATATATGTGGGGGTGTGGCCGGTGGCTCGGTTAGTGACTTAGCAGCTGTTTACTCCCTACAACCTCTCAATCTCCCCATCCTCCTCGAATGTATCTTGAATATCGATCGGCGTAATCTATCCGTACCGCTCGAACTCGTCCGCCGGCCGATTGAAACTCTTACGAACTCGTCTTCAGTGGGCGTCGCCATAATGTTTAGATAACGAATAACAACGGTGACAGGGACGATACGTTAAATACTTACCCATGCCAGCTAGCGCAGTATAGGTGTGGCTATAAGTTATCAAAATCTCAGCCCACAGGAAGTAGTTGCTGGTGCATGGAAGCATGCAGTCCACGCACGTACAACGGCGCGATTCGAGCGGGAAACGTGTACCTATTTTGCGCAGCTGCATGTATCTCCGTAACGGGTAACATAAAAATTAACGAAAAGAAGAAATCGATAGGATAGGACCTCTCTACCTATATACACAAACCGAATTTGAAGCGAATTGATTACTCCTACAGAAAGTTATGGTGCATGGGTGGGTATCCAACGTTGCAATACTGGCACAGAGAAAGTGCAAGATCTCAAGATGTATTTTACCATAGAGGAATGGTATAGTATTAAGTGCTGAAAATAGGAAGTCGATAGCTATTACCGTTCAGTAGTTATAATGATTCAAACGCAAGGAAATTTTATAACATTATACATTATAATAGTTGGGACAGTTTCCACGAAAATGGCCCTTCGTTTATAATTATAAAATCTTATAAAATAGCTATGTATTTGAATCGTAATAACTTCCGAACGGTTAAGGCTATTAACTTCCTATTGTCAGCACTTTATACCACACCATTTCTCTACGGTAAAATACATTTTGGAGTCTTGCACTTGCTCCGTGCCAGAATTGCAACGTCCGATACCCCACCGGGTTCAAACTCAACATAACTTTCTGTAGGAGTTATGAAATCGCTTCAAATTTGGTTTGTAGGTGGAGAGGTCCTATACCTATCGATTTGTTCTGTTCGTTGATATTTATGCCATCCATTACGGAGATACAGTTGAACAAACTACGTGCCCGTTTTCGCGCTCGATTCGCGCCAATGATTTGGGCAAATTGCGTTCCGCTCAATGTATGGGGAGGCGGGGATTATATCATTGGCGCGAATCAAGCGGGAAAACATGCACGTAGTTTGTTCAACTGTATCTCAGTAACGGATGGCATAAAAATTAACGAACAAAACAAATCGATAGGTATAGGACCTCTCCACCTACAAACCAAATTTGAAGCGATTTCATAACTCCTACAGAAAGTTATGTTGAGTTTGAACCCGGTGGGGTATCGGACGTTGCAATTCTGGCACGGAGCAAGTGCAAGACTCCAAAATGTATTTTACCATAGAGAAATGGTGTGGTATGAAGTTTTGACAATAGGAAATTAATAGCCTTAACCGTTCGGAAGTTATTACGATTCAAATACATAGCAATTTTATAAGATTTTATAATCATAAACGAAGGGCCATTTTCGTGGAAACTGTCCCAGTTATTAATAATTATATATATATAAAAAACAAATTCTTAGGCAAATACACACCGAAAGATCAGTAGTCCATTGCATCGACCTGCATGTCTGCCACCTGCAATGTTCTAGCAAGGATAGCCCTGGCGTTTGCTCTCACAAGCACAATGCTCAGTCTGCCATATAGATCCCCCAAAACTTGGGATTTGCTACAGTTTGTGAGGATGGCTTCGCGCATGGCTATACAGGAGAAAGCATTGCGTGCCTCTTCACCCCAGGCTCCATATGTTTCCACTGCTAGTGGAATGCACTGCCAACCAAGCTCTGAACACTTTGTGTCATTTTGTTCATGTTTTCTTGATTCTGCAGCTTTTGCAGAATCAAGAAAACATTGTTATTAGATACACAATAATAATTATTGTTATATACACACCATTACACGTTGCACCGAAAATTGCCGTATACTGTACATGCATACGCCATGCATGTGCGCCTTTCGTTTTCGTTTTCATTGAATACTAGCTTCTTTACGGATAACATTATTATTATCCATAACACTGAAGTGCAAAGCAAAGTACTGACATACACAATGAACAGTTAACCATCAATGGGTAGGCTTGAACGGAAAGACAGGAGGAGGCTTCAGCAGCGGACCTTCAACTCGCGGTTGCTACGACTGTAACGAATTGCCGCGTAGAAATTTATCCTGGTCCTTTTCTCCGTCACCATTCATGCCTCATAACTATAGCATTATGCACCAAGACGAGGCCTAAAAGTTTGGCGGGATAGCTTGACACGCACCTAGCTGAATTGAGCACTCGCATGTAGAGTATAGGATAAAAGTAAAAAATTAAAAACTCACCCTTTTTAAACAATATCTCTCATACAAATGTATAGTAAACAACTGAATCATTGTAAGTGTATAAGAAAAGAACACTGTAGGGCTAGCTCAAACAGTCCTACAAGCAACTTAATATACTTAAATAGGGTGTGTAACCTTTTTCATACATCAAAATTGATTATTTCGACTATGAAAAAAAGTCCAATCGATTTTTCAGGTTTTATGTAGGATTGGCTTCGTGGGCGTGGTTTTCGAACGAGCGTTATAAAACGGTAACGAAGCGTTGCCTTTACTCACCACCTAGCATATAATTCATCACAGCAAAAATGCACATATAACGTGAGTTTCACTAAATAGTGCCGTTTACGTGGAGTGACAAGTCGGTACCAAAATTCCGCCATTTAATTTTGTTCATCTCCTCCTCCGTCTTCCGTTAATCACGTATAACTCGCGACACGAACGTCGTACGAAGACAAGATTAGCTTCTAAGAATGGCATTTTGATTCCAAACGTGCCCTTTCATACAAATGAGACCTAAAGTTGTTAGCTGGTGATGAAATGCCGTGAAATGACCCAAGCAGGTGCAATTCATTATCGGTGGTTGCCTAGCAGTATGCAATATGACGCCATACGCGTCTTAATTTACTGTTGCCAGGCAACTCTTACTCTAGAGTTAGGGCAATCTGGGGATCCTCTAGTTTCTGCAGTTGTTGGGGCAAGATATTAGAAGCCCTGATGGCTGATGATAGGTAGTCTTCACAAAAGCTTTTGTCTCCAATTGGTGACCCAAGAATGACAAAATTGGGAATATTTGAGCATGTAGCGATAGCATCATGAAAGTCAGGTAAGGAGGATTATTTGCAAAAAAAAAATCACATTTGCTGAAGTTAGGAAATAGACCAAGGGGGAGATCCTGATCATTCAGGACAGATAGAGTCTGATTGATGCTAGTCTTGGAAGTGAGGCTTGGTAGGATCCTACAACTCACAGTAAGAATTTGTAAATGAAGAAGCCTATTTGCTATCTGTGTGCGCTTTTTGCCCGACCAAAGCCCTTGAGGCTCACCAAACTTGCAAGAGGGGTAGTGATGTAATTGTAAGCCATAACCACCTTCGTGACACTTTGCATCAACTCTTCAAGCAAGCCTTGTACAACCCTAAGTTGGAAGCTGGCAGTGGCCTTGGTCATGACCAGAAACAATCTAGACCAGCTGACATTCTAATAAACAACTGGGGCTTCAATGGCAAACCTGCTGCATTCGATCTCAGTGTCATCTCCGCTACAACCTGACGTTGTTTCTGATGCAGGACATACAGCAGGCTCTGCCACAGAACAGCGCAAGATACGTGAAAAATCGGGGATTTGTGAAGAACTAGGCTGGAGTTGCATACCCCTTGTTGTTGAATCCTTTGGGGCCTGGGGCCAACTTGCCTCTAACACATTCAAGACACTTGCATCCCGCCTGTGAGTCCAGATTAACTCCTCCACTTCCACCACTCTGGACAGCATTTATAGCAAACTCAACCTATCCCTTGTGCGCTCGAATGCCAGAGCATTTATTGCAAGGGCAGGTCCCCGTGCTAAAGTATCAGAGCTCTTTTTAGACAGTTGACTTATACATCATAACCTATAGTTTACTAGTTAGGTTGTAGTTTGTCATGTGTTATTAGTTTTGATTATTATGGTATAATTTTTATTCCACTTTATACATGTACAATTGATACAACAAAACTACACATAAGATCTACACTACAGTTCTACAAATGCACTTGCTAACTCCCCCCCCCCCCCCCCCCCCCCTAAGATGGCTCTGGACACTGATCTCACAACAGAACAAGAGATAAGTTCAGATGGCCATAGATCTCTGCAGCCATTTTTGCTTTAGAGCTGGCCTGGCCTATGGCAAGCAAAGAGGCTAGTCTGGAAAATGCGCACTGAGCTTCATTTCCCCAGTTGCCATATGTTTCAACAGCCAGTGGGATGCAAGACCATCCCAATTCTTTTCACTTGGCATCATTAGCAGTATGCTTACTAACCTCGACTGCAAAGGCCAACTGCTGCACTAGCTTCCTTTATGATGGCAGAGAAAAGAACAGATGTAACTGTTACATCAAAGGCAGCTGGTTTTCCTCTGTCATAGCCCTGAACAAGAACATCTGCCGGGCGGGGCCTATGCCTAGCCCATACCCTACCTCAACTTTCACCGACATGTGGGCATGACAACAAAATGCAGCAAAAATGTCTCTAAGATGATTGCGCCTAGCCACCACATATCTCCACCATGTTTACATAAAGCAGCATGTGGACCAAGCATGTCAAGTGCAACGCCAGGGCAGAAAGGGCACAGAGAGCCCCCCGAGGTGTCCAGACCCAACTGCCACCACCTATTAGCCACCTGACATTCAGAAAGATCTAGGTGCTGTTTCAAGCCAGGGGAAGGAAAAACTGAGATCCAGGAACCTGCATGTGGTGCAGAGGTAGAAAGGATTCAAGCCTTGTCCACAGGTGAGGAAGAAGCTAGAAAGGTCTGAAAATTTAGGGTGTCTAACCTCTTGGATAAAGTTCTCTGGGATGGTGGAGAAGCTATGACTACCTCAATTGTTATGGCATCATGTGGAGAGACTTGTGCATTAAATTGAAATTGGTAATTGCATGTTGCAGATGAATGTTTGCATCAGTCCCGTAACCAGAAGAGGCAAGGGATCGGAAGAGATAAAAGCAGCACTGGAGTGGAGAGATAAGGAGCGTAGGCCAAGCCCACCAAATATTTGACTAAGCTGTGCCTGTTGCCAATGTGCATCATGCAGGTACATCCACTTGTACTGCTATGCAGGAAGAAAAACAATGCCTCACCTCCTCATCAAAAATCCTCAGAGCATCTGCACAGAGGCTGTGGGTAACAGCTCGGGCTAAGTGCACTAGCTTGCAATAACTACCCCACAAACGAAGGAGTGAAAAAGCCACATGGAGATCTACAGCAGAGACATCAACTAGTGCTTCAAATAAAGTGTACATTTCTCTGAAATTGATCGTGAACAAAACCACAAAGTCTTCCATTGGTATCCCAAGGATTTCTAAATTGGGTAGAAGGGAAAGCTTCACTACAGAAGGGAAAAGTGAGTTACCAATTCTGCTGAACAATTCACATTTAGTAATATTGATGTAAAGCCCCGAATGTGGACCCAGCTCTTCGATGAGATGTAGCCATTGTAGGGCACGTACGACATGTCATCTGACCTATTCACTGCTAGAACACCATCATCAAGGTACCATGCATTAAGGAGGATGCGAAAGAAACAAGAAAGAAAGAAGCTTTTTGAGTACAAAAGCAAAAAGCATTGGACCGAGGGGGTCCCCTTACTGTACTCCAGACTCCTGTTAATAATAATTATACAGATTATATACAATATTTTTCCCTCACTACCAATGACCGTACCAGGCAGAGGGCCAAGAAGTCTGGCAGGGAGATCGATTGATAGGTACCTTTCGGGCCCGATACAAAAAGGAATGGGGAAAACTTTATGTTTCAGGCCCCAATGCAAAAAGCGGGCGAGACTGTTAGCTTATAGGTATCGATTACCTACTGTTGACACCAACAGACAGTGGGGGGGGGGGGGGGGGGGGGGGGTGAGAGAGGGGGGCAATTTCTGCGGATAAGGGAACAATATCTGCTAGCCGCCTAGCGGATTACGTCCGTGGGGGACAAAATCTACTCCGATACTGTCACTCCCGATTCAGACAAAATAGAGGGTTGGGAACAACATGCACAAGACTCATTTTTGAATAGGTAATTATAATTCCAGCTAAGACTAATTAGGCTAAATATCATTGCTCCGCACACAACATAGCTGCGTATTACAACCGCCGTTGCATATATCAAGGTTTTTATCTGCTGTAGTCAGTACTAACGCAACCTTAGCCGAAGACGGATGAATGCGTGCGCTGCACCTTTGGCTTTGGCACGGCATCATGCGAGCGTGTGGGCGTGTATCGTGGGCGGGGTCGTGGTGCCTTCATTGCAAAAATTTACGATTGTGGAATTCTGCACGATTGGCTGTGCTGACTATACCTACTTCAACTCGCTTGAGGAGAACTGACAAAAGGTTTGTTAATTGTATGAATGCATACGCCTGACGTAGACTAGACGCGTAATACAACCCACTAACATCGTTACATGCATTCAGAGAATGCATATTGATATAAAGTGGCCCCGGCGGCACGAAATGGGAATGACCCTATAGTCTAGCGGGGCCTAAGGCTAAGCTTAGTGTGGCTACGCTTGTACTACCCATATTCACGCACTGCTGCGGAGTTCCAATAAACGACGAAAATGTACATGTCTCTATAAGCACTGTACAAATTACAATAGGATTGTAATTATCCCACATGTGATGCGCGCATCGTAAAAAGTAATGGTAACTTCATCGACCTACTTATTCACGCCTGTCGATTTTAAACATTACATAATTAGCACTTCATTAAAAATAACAACTCATTGCCAAAATTACGTAATTATACTTTCAGCTGCTTAAATCCTACCGCACATGTAGCACCAATTTACACTAAATAACGGTGCAAGCTGTAGCTGTACTGAAGAACAACTCAGATTACTTACGCGTTAATTAACTTTAATTCTGCAAAGCAGTTATTAATATTATATTACGTTATTTGTTCAATACATCAGCAATAACAAAAGATTGACAGAAAATAACCAACATTACCCTGCACAGTTCTTCTAAGATTAAAAACATTTTAAAAAAAGCATACAAAAGTTTAATGCCGGGTGCTTTGATTCAAAACACAATGAAAATTACCACCAAATTTATTGATGACAGGATTGATTTTGAATTTATAAATTGAAAAGTAGAATTTGTCTTTACCACAAAATGGAATATTATATTTACTGTACACATTGTTAAGTTCTTGATTGTGGCACATATACAGGCTCTGATAAAAGCAAGGTTGTTTTCTTTGTGATATCTGCATAAAAGCTATAATGATACTCTCCAGAAAAACATACAGGGTAGGTAGTCGAGAAAAGCTTCCATATATGGGTTTACAGTATAATACCTCACGTTTATGCTTAAACTAGATGGCTTTAACTGTTATATGTTGATGCTGAGAAGACTGTAGCCATTAATTATATAACATATTGGGACAATATTTCATTACAGTTCCCTCCCTCCAGTGCAACAACCTCTAATGAGAGTGTCAGTGTTACAGTTTGTGGCTACAGCTTTCCTGTGGGGCATGCCTCTCAGCATGGCAATGTATGCTGCCCACACATCCTACATCATACCTAGCTCATCCACAGCATCTTCATGTCCAGGATATCCGTGTTATGATTTGAAAACGTACTTGCTTATGACATCGGCAGGTAACATCTCCAGGTCCAATGTATCTGTGATCTTTCTTCCTGGAACCCATGTCCTTGACAATGAGATTGGTGCCCTATTTCAAAATACTATAAATCTACAACTATTAGGTTCAGATGAATCTGTTTTAATATCACGTACGATTGCTCAGAGTGTCATTGAGTATGGATTTGAACCATACATTAGGGATGGGGACATAGCCTATGTAGAGTCCTCTGCTGTAATTGCATGTGACAGTCCTTCTGGGTTTATGTTTGCAAATGTTACTAACTTGATAATTGCTAACCTTACTATTCGTGGTTGTGGATTTTATTCTCCTGAGACCGTGGGAAATGCCAGTGTCCACATGTTTGATGTTACCAACCTCCTGATGGACACTGTGTCCATTCAGAACAGCTCAGGGTATGGTCTGTTGGGAGTGAATGTGTTAGGACAATCGCAGGTCCTCATGTCATCATTTGTGGGCAATAACCAACTTGTGAAAAGCATGCTGAACAGGACAACGTATGATGGTTTCCAATGTGATGGAAATACAACCAATAGCATTCCTGTATACACTAACGATGGATCACTGGATTATGCAAGTGTTGCAGGTGGAAATATGTATCTTCAATATCAGGATGTTTTGCCATCTGATAGAACTCAAAATAAGTTATCATTTTCATCATGTCTGTTCAGTTTAGGCATCGATGGGACATTCCCCCCATTTGCAGCTGGTATATGGAATAGCAAATGTTGGCTTGATTGCCCCGGCACAGGATTGACTATATTCATGGACCAAAGTTTTTTTACAGTTGATATCATCATCAATAGTTCAACTTTCTACAGAAATCAAGCACTTTTTGGAGCAAACATGTACCTGAAATTCAATTCCATCGTGTCCCAAGTTACAATTATCAATGTATCAAGTATGTATGCTTCAGGTGAGTGGAGTGGCTTACTATTGGAGTGGGTTGATACTAACCTGCAAATGGGCAGTTTAACTGACACCATTACCACTTCCATCACCAACTCAACTTTTTCATGTAACATATCACCTGACAATGACACGACCATAAGTATTTTCCTCTACAAACCCAACTACAATTTGACCTTATACTTAACAGACTGCAGTTTTGACCATTCAGCTCTAGACATTTATGCCTTAAATACACAGACCAATTTTTATCTCATTAACTGCAGCTTTGAGCAGTCTGATACATTACTTACAACATCATATGGGGCCCTAGCCGCACATGTATTTGGTTCCAATTTTAGTGTATCAAGTATAACTGTCTATGGTAGCAATGCATCACCAGATAGTTCTTTTCTGGATAGCAGCTTTTATCAGGCTGACATATTCATTAAAGGTAGTTACTCTGTGCCTAATATCTTGGTAACAAGTTCTACATTCAAATCCTCTGACATAATCACCGTCACTTCAGATATGTATATTTTGCAATCAACTCTGAACATAACAGATAGCTATTTTGAAATGTCTCATGTAGCTGTTAGTGGTTACCCACTGCAATCAAATGCTTTCTTTGCCAATTGCAATTTTTTACTTTCAAACATGGATGCTTATAACTCATACATTTATTTGAGCGGAAATGTAAATTTTACAGACAATGTGAATACTGACAATGGAGGAGCCATCTCACTTTATGCATCTACACTCATTATAGAACAATCAACTTTGGTTCAGTTTATTAACAACACTGCAGCAAATGGTGGAGCATTGTACATAGATGGGGTTTCATTTCTTAATATGTCGTCACCAACAAATGTCACCTTCCTTGGTAACACTGCTCTCCTGTCCGGAGGAGCCATATATGTTGAGTCACTGTCCCCATATTCTGTTCCTCATCATCAAGTTTACACTGCTCAAAACTGTTTCATTCAGCTGAAGGGTTCTGTAAATGGAGTTGGACTGTATTTTGAAGACAACAAAGCTGGAGAGGCAGGCAGTGTGATTTATGGTGGAAGTATTGATACTTGTAAACAAAATGATCAATTTCAGGACATTTTTATAATAGGTTCCAATGACAATACTTCATCCTTGATTTCATCAGAACCAAAATATATATGTCCATGTGGGTATGGAACAAATTTCTCTACACTATCAACCGTGCCTATTTTTAATGTTGCATCTTTGAAAATTGCACCATGCAATACCAGTGTCAACATAGGTAAGACCGTGTATCCAGGTGAGAAAATACAACTACAATTTGTCACAATAGGTCAGGCAAACGGAACAGCACCTGGAATAATCTTGATTTACACTAATGATACAAGTGTAACAATCATCTCAGCACTGAGATCTACTGCTTATTGCAATATTTATGACATTCCATTTAAACTTGCAAATGCAAACCAGTATTTGACAACACAGATGTCATTCAGTGGTGGACAATCTAATCTATTACGTTTCAATATCTCAATAACTGTTTTGCCTTGCCCCACTGGTTTTGTTTTAGACAAAAACTCATCGTCATGTAAATGTGAACAGTTACTGCTTAGTTATAACTTCATATGTGATATCAACACTCAGACTGTGACAAGAAGTGGTAGTTGGGTTGGACCTATTGGTGATATCCTTGGATTAAATCTGCAATGTCCATATGACTACTGTAATACTGAAGGAAATATCAATGTGACTGAGTTTGATAGTCAGTGCGCTTACAACCGACAAAAGGTTCTGTGTGGGCAATGTCAAGAAGGATTAAGCATGACATTTGGAACCTCTGTATGCAGGCTTTGCAATAGCTACAGCATTCTGTTGGTGGTACCCTTTGCCCTCTTGGGCATACTTTTGGTGGGATTTATCTTTATCTTAAACCTAACGGTCTCTAATGGAAGCTTGAATGGACTAATTTTTTATGCTAATATAATCAGAATTAATGAAAATATTTTTTTCCCAAAGAATCGCTGGAATAATATTTCACAATTCCTTTCCACCTTCATTGCTTGGTTGAACCTTGACTTTGGAATTGAGGCCTGCTTCTACAATGGGATGGACAGCTATGCTAAGACATGGCTCCAATTTGTTTTTCCCATTTACATATTTAGCCTTGTTGGCATCATTGTCTTAGCAGGGCGGTATTCGTTAAGAATCTCTAGATTATTCCGCAGATCCAATGCAGTCTCTGTGCTAGCTTCCCTAATTCTGCTATCATATTCCAAGGTTCTGCGTACTGTTATCATCATATTTTCCTCCACCAGCATTACCACACTGAATACTACTGTCCCAAGAGCATGGCTATATGATGGAAACGTAGAGTTTCTTGGTCCAAAGCACACAGTACTCTTCGTCGTTGGACTGGGTATCACCATTTTGTGCATCTTTCCTTACATTGCCACTCTCTTGTTCATACCATGGTTGCAGTCAAGGTCTCATTGGAAAGCCCTCAGATGGGTCAATCATCTCAAACCATTTTTTGACAGCTATGCTGCTCCTTATAAGGATCAATATCGATTTTGGTTTGGAATACTGCTTGTGGTCCGCCTACCTCTCTATTTGCTGTTTTCCCTTGAGTACAGCATAAATGTGCGACTGTTGGCTATTGTGATTGCTGCTTATTGTTATACTGCAATGTTGAGTAGGTTCTCTGTGTATAAGAAGTGGACCAATATGATAAGTGAAACATTCTTCCAAATGAATTTGATGGTTCTTGCAACAGCCCATCTTTTTGAAACAAATTATGATACCAGCCTTGGTTTGTCTGCCATCTTATCAGTAGGAATTGGAAGTGCATTTATTTGTTTTGTCACAATTGTTGTCCTCCACATATACTCAAGTGTGAGGAAGGACAGAGAAGATGAGTGGAGTAAATTTAAAGTGTGGGTGAAGAAAAAAATTAACATCATGGACACCATACCTATGAAAAAATTGGATAAACCATTTGCTGCTGAAGCAAGCATTTCTGGGAATTATAATGTTCGCGAGACTCTACTTTTTGAAAACTGACATTGTAAATTGTGTAATATGTATTATATGTACTTATTGTGTGATATTCTAGATTCTAGATGTACTGTCATTATATCCATTTTGACACTGTAAGTGCTTGTACATGTTTTGTCATGCATTTATTATAGCTCATAATCTATGGCATTCATTTTCAGATACAAATATTTTTCAACCAGCTAACCTGATGCAGATGATTCTGCTGTAACTAATGATTGTTAGATTTTAGATTTCATGGGCACAGCTTTATTTCCAGTGGTTATGGCTGCCCAAATCTTATATATTTGTGTGCATTAATAATGACACAGTATTGGGAAGTGAGTTCTTACACTGTGTATTCATTGATTCTTCAAAACTTCTCAATATTGAGAACCTATTGCCAATTGTAATAATGGACCTAACTACATGTATACTTTATATCTACATGTGTATATGGGATTATTGTGCCTTGAACTTATACCATATAGCATGCAGCTATTGACAAGATAATCAATCAACTGTGTAAATAGTAAGCAAGCAAGGCATTACCGATGTAATAATTATAAATTCATAATCATCAATTCTGTAATCCCTTGTTTACTTACGGCTTCACTTGAACACAACGAAATCCTACACCCCTAATTCAATTTTTATATCTTGTTTCCCTCATTTTAAGCTGAGTGACCCATATCATAATAGCAATAATTATTCCATATCTTGCCCTTCTACTGATGGCTCCTTGCTTACAAACTAGATCTCATTGGAGGGAGGGGCCTTCAATGGGTTAACAAACTGACGCCATTTCTCGACAGTTACCAGGCACCATTCAAAGATTGTTATTGCTTCTGTCCAGGTGTTCTTCTTTTTATCCATCTCCCTCTGTACCTGGTGTTCATATTACACCAGTGAAGATGTTGGCCATCATAGCTTGTGTTCTTATGTACCTGTGCATTGCAGTGGGCTTATCTGTGTACAAGAAGTGGTCTGATCTTCTGATTGAAATGGCCTTATTATTAATATTTCAATTATTTCAGCCACTGAAATTGCTACTGGTGATAACGGTTCACATGAAATAGTATTATGCCTTGGTATTACTTGTGCTGTCATATTTAATCCGTGGCTAACAATAGAACTACAATACAGCTAAGAAAATACCGGGAACCTCTCCTCGAAAGTAGCTGATTGCTATTGTTAAAGGATGTGTTTATCACGTGTGTGAATTTATGTGTGCTTAATTTATAAAGTGAATATGCTTAATATCTTTTTTTTCTTCATAAAAATAATATTCATCTCATTGAATTTAGAATTTCATGAACGACACTCATTTCTGCTGTATGATGAGGCTTCCTGGTTCTGGTCGATGACTAGGGTGATATGGTCATCTCTTGCAGTGTGCCTGAAGCCCTAGTTGTGGAGGGGGTGGGGGAGAATAGTAATCAATAATAACTCCTTACCACATCTGACTTTGCTTGTACAAACTATCAGACCTGAGTGCATCACAGGCAGATTTCCCTTGAATGCAAAATTTTAAAATATTATTAGATCCTTGCTTCCCTGCTAATATTTTTATCGAGAATGTGTTAACTTGTAATGATTGATGGACGAGACAGACAGCTGGTTTACAACTCTCAACCCTTTAATATAAAATACAACAAGAGTTGGAATTTTGGTTAAGTACTAGCTTTATTGGATGAAGGATGGAAATTGTGACAGTTATGGAAACAAGACATCAAATACAACACACATTGACACCAAACAGTGCCATGCAGTAACCAATCACAATTAAATTCACATTTTCAAATTGTCTGTCAATGTTTTGAGCAATTTCTGCCTCCTCAGAAACACAGCAAGTACCCCTTCTCTCCATATTAGAGGCACCACTGTTGGTTAGGCCATGGCCCGAATGCCTGACCGGCTTCTACGGTCCTGTAATGGATAGCACACGGCTGTTTAATGAGCAGGCAACGTACGTGCAAGCCACATTGTAATTATTACTGTTTCTTAGACTATAGCATAATGGAATCTCGCAATCTGATTGGTCTATTGCAAGTACCATATTTTTCGTAGAGACCTCGTAATCGCGTCCTCTAAGTGCCAGCGGGCGGGTATTCTACGGTAGAATACCCGCCCTCTGGCACTTAGAATACCCGCGGTCTGGGGACCAGAGTGATTTTATAGAACATACGGGAAAATTAACCGCAGAGTTAGGAACACTGTTCATCTTAATAGCTTTCATTTATCAAACTTGGCAGGTCTTATGTTTTTTTTTTTTTTTTTTAAATGTAAAAAGGTAAAATTATACCAACAGTTTTCCGCGATGAACATGCCCGTATCTTCTGAGTACATGCTCTAGTATCTTCCTGTACAACAATTGAGTCGGGTCACCAGACTTGAGTACCCGCCCTCTATAGCATTCTACTTCACGAGTCGCGTCTTTGCTAGGGTTTTTTGAATCCTCAGTCTCAGTCGTCAAACAAAAAAAAAAGAGAAGCAGAGATGTATACACGCGAGTTTATGGATAGTGGTTAGAAACAGTTATTCATAAGTGGTAATATTATTAGCTGGTGCTACTTGTTAGAAATCAACAAGAGTATGTCTTCGTTCATAAATCCTGGAGCGTTTCTATTTGTTTTGTAAGAGCATTACAACATCGGTTACTGCTTCGTGTGGTGCTGGTGGGACCTTGTCTCGAGATACTGTTGGAATTTACAGGGTCACACATATGTCTCTGGTCGCCAGGGGACCGTCTGAGATTATAACTTGCAAGTGCTGCCTTCAGCAGAGCCAATCTGCAACTCCTTGCCTGTAGTGCTTTTGGGCACACCAAATCATGCTAAAATGATGATGCCCAAGGTGTTACAAACATCAGTATGCATCTCCGTGTGTGTACTCGATGGGGCTTGGATTACAGATACAGGCTATCTTGCTGTTGCCCCACGAGCAGTTGTCCAGCACCACCTGTGTTGACCAGAGCATTGTCCGGCGCCTGTACAGTCAGAATCGCTTCAAAAGTCTGTAATGCTCGTAGGAGTGAGAGTAATATTAGATAAAAGTGCAAATGCTATGGAAGACATACTCTGAAACCTTTATAAAACTATAATATGTTGCAGCTTATGTAAAATGATTTTATTGCTGAATACTACCTTATATGTTGGGTTTATGGGATGCTTTCCTTGCCCTAAGTACTGATGGTCATTCTGCATAAGCCGTCACTAATCTTCCCATGCCCATAGATGTGCGAGTGCGAGAATTTGTTATGTTGCATGGGTGCATGATGACTCATTGAGTTTATATCCACAATAAAGTAGTCCACTTTCAAGATCCCTCTGGCTGCAAGTATGGACCTGGCCGCATAATATCAAGGTGGCTTTATTTAATTCAATGCCTCACACACATAATTTGCTATTCTTGTGTTCCTTAGCAGGCTCTACATCTATGGAAGAAGATTTTCTGAGAATGTTTTGAGTGTGGATATTTGGTGTCAGTTTTGTCATTAAAATGTGGGGTGAGGAGGGGAGGGGTAAAATTTAATACTTGCATGGCATTACATTGATTAATAGTAAGGTAACGAATGCATACAGTATTGCTGACAACTCACATAATTAAGTGATCAAAATCAATGTTGCAAAGAAAAGAACTACATGTAGTCCAATGAAAATTTTCGGTTAAAAACAAATCTGCATATGAGATTGTTTTAGGATGTGGTGGGAAGGCCAACATCCTTATCTGCGACTGCGTCAACAAGTTAAGAAGCCTAAGCGCAATAGCACTTTATATACAGTTGGCTGGGTTGTCGCAAAACTGCGTGCATCGGAACAGTGCATAGTGGGCTATAAGATTATACAAGTAAATAAAATAATATCCGTTATGAGAAAGTAACGATCCTTTGGTTTACGTATGATTTATCTACCTAAACATGATAGATGAAAGCAGTAAAACGCCGGCTTGCGTACGGAACATGAAATACATACAATCAGACGTTATTTAAGTTATTTAAATGAAATCATGAAGAGACACAATAAGTCGATAAATTTACTCCATAGATCAGTGAGGCCAGAGGGGCACCATCTATTACATAACAATTAAAGTGAGGCAGCAATATGTGCATTTATACATGTACATTGTATAACCACTAATATACATGTATATAATGACATTAAAACAACGCCAACAAACTATGTGTACACAAACTCAGTTGGCATTTCCTCGTTACATGCACTGCAACTGACACTCTTTGTAGCATGCAAGCTGCTTCGTCAGAAATTTTTGCTCTCTCGCCGAAACAAAACTAGGCTTCCGATTTTTGGGAAAAGGGTATGATTGGACCTCAGTCTAAGAGAATTTATGCTGGGGGAGTACTAGTGGGACAACATAGGTCCTGGGGGGTTCAATAAAATAGGGGGGTATTTGCAAGTCTGTCCCAGCGGTGGGAGGGGGGGGGGGGGGGGGGGAGCGGTTAAATAATGAAATAACTTGCTGTAATTGCAACTCTCCAAAGCAAATAGGATATTGCAGTTCCTCAATGCAGTGGCGGATAACAGCTGCATTGTCTGCAGGAATAATACTCAACTTTTCTGTCTTCTTGCACATTACCAGACATCCCTATATGAAATAATAACAAGTGGAGCCATTGCACCTCCATGGAATGGCTGGCATATCCATGGCTCCACCGACTGAACACTTGTAGTTGTATGGCGTCAGCTTTTGACAGAGATAATATATATTATCTCTGCTTTTGAGCACAAGCACTGAGTAATGTACCTCACGAATATAGATAATTTCTGGGGGTGGATCTCATAGCCGCATGCAGTGTTGCCGCGATATATCGCGATTAAATGTTTATATCGCGAAAGGCGATTAATCTTTAGACATATCGCAAAATAACACAGACGTAAACAAAGATATACAGAAATAAAAATGACGTGCACGGACGTAAACAAAGATATACAGAAATAAAATTTACAAACGAGCAGAGAATAAGCATACATTTAGGTATATCAATGAAAATAATTTACTACTACAGTTAAACCAGTTCAGTTTGATTTTTAATTCGCCTTAGAAATATACAATTGCCAATGCGGCCTTTCATGCAAGATGCCACGCCCCCACGGACGCAACCTTTACCTAAGCAAAAATACTTGCTTGCTGGTTTAGCTATGGTAGGGACGTATGATTCAAGATTCCTCCAACAGAACAATGGATCTTATTTTCTGAAATCAGTTGATTTCTGCTGACAGGCTGCTTGGGAACATTGCGCAAGCTATCATGTAGCTAAAAATCAATTGATTTCAGTTTTGTTCCTTCCAAAGCCTCCCATAGTCCCATACGGCAGTTTTGAAGGCTTTGCGATCAACGTTCATGAAATCGTCTGTGGTAGCAAGTACATTTAGCGTAAGTACACGTATACCTGTACCTTATCTTCGTGGTAACCATAACTATTCACCCCAACATTTAATAACCAAGCGATTCATATCGCGATATAGACGATTAAGGATGAAGGTTATTTCGCGGCAGCACTTGCTGCATGTTTCGGGGGCGGACCCAACGGAGGCAGCTGCGGATGGATTACATCACCGCTACTGATGCGTAGCGGTGATGTAATCCATCCGCAGCTGCGTCCGTTGGTTCTGGGGCCGAGACTACCCCCCCCCCCCCCCCTTTTCCTATATGAAGAATGACGTAATGCATACTGTTATGCAGCGTTCTGCATGTTACTGTCCATGGATTTGCAAGATTGCACATCGTTCACAATCTATATCGATCTAATTAAATCCTCCTACATAGTACATGTGTATTTACGCATGTGTGGTTAATTTTATAGAGGGTTCTCACAGTGACGTCACAAAACGATGAATTTTAACAGCCGCCATCTTGACTGAGTAATAATGCCATTGTGGTGCGGGGTCGTTGGCAGTTCTAGTAATAACGGTACGGGAAAGCAGGTTAAGTTTTATAAGCTATACTTGCTATTTTGGAACATTTAGACAGTAGGATCATGATGCGTGATTTATCGGCCCAGCGGCGGCGGAAGGGTAAAAACTTTGGTAGAGCTAAATGGTGCATAGAAACCCTTAATTTATATTTCTCCGGCCTTATTAATTCAAGCTAAATTAAACTTCGTATTAAATTACTGTGCGCTGCGAGCCGGCGCCCCCCAGCATTGCATTTCTAGAAGGATGTAGGATAAAGGCAAGGGGCGCCGATCCCGGGGGGTAATGGGGGGGGGGGCCATCGACGGCGGAGCCCGAGAAATCAACGCTTTTTGCGTTGAAAGACAGCGAAAGGTACGAAAAAACAGCGCCGGGCCAGGAGGCCTTTTATACAGACAATAAAGGAGTTTACAACAGTACTTGGTAACTATAGGTGGACGCTGGGAATTTTAATATTAGCAAAATGAACTGATGAACCATAAGATATATACACGTCTGTTTTATCATGGTTGGGAGTACGAGTTTATAGTGCTCGCATTTTTAAATATGTGACTTAATCTTGTGTTTAGGTGGGCCAAAAAATAAATAAATATTTATAACAGAGACAGCTTCAGTCCTACACCGGCTACACGCCGATCTTTTCCAAATGTGTACATTTATACTTATAATTGGCCCTCCGGAACTTCCACCCCCTTTGTAATAGGGCTTGCATGTGACCTCAACTGCTCATCTTCAAGTTGTTT
>OX442417.1:4791814-4838534 GCA_949361645.1 Spongilla lacustris | reverse complement strand
GGGCCTGGTATGTGACACTTTTTGCTTTTGTCATAAGGTGAGGAAACTTGTGATACTTGCCATTCTGTATGGATGACAGAACGCACACTGTTTAATATCATCCCACTCAAGCCATTTCCATGCATTTTGCGAACCAGGAAGCCGGGTTGAAATTGCACCTGCGGTGCTGTCCAGCACAGCAAAAAAAAAAAAAACGCATCAATATGATTTCGCAACAGATTTTAAATCAATTGTTAAATCAACTCACAGCTAAATCAAGTGCGCTTGATTTGCGATTGATTTTACTGTGAAATCAATTGTGAATCAATAATTGCGTTTTTTTTTTTGCTGCAACTCAGACATAGAATCTGGCATTAATTGCACCAAACTGGTCCGATTAAAAAAAATTGATCCGGTCAGTCCGCTTCGCGGACGAGGCGCCTTTAGCGCTGTACTGCTTGCTTTGCGCGCCACACTAGAAAGCCTAGGATTGGTAGGGCTATGCCCTACCAATCCTACTGAGGCTTTGGTACCCATAACGAGGCGCCTTTATCGCCGTACTGCTTGCTTCGCGCGCCACACTAGAAAGCCTAGGATTGGTAGGGCTACATGCCCCACCTGCCCTATGGGCTCCGCCGCCACTGTAATATTCACTGAACGAAGCGCACGATGGCTCGATAGTATGGGGAGCCATTTGTTGCAAAATTCCAAAATATCGTTCGATCCATTTGGTCTATGAATAACTGCTTGAAACATCGTACGCTCTTCAAACATCGAATGCATTATTCCGTATTCTCGAGTATCCGGAAGAATTCATTCGATCTTTGTAACCGTTATTCATGGACAACGAAATATTCCGGATACTCGAGTATCCCGAATATTTCGTTCGATCTTTGAATACGGAAAACAACATTCATAGTCTCCGGACACCCAAAGATCGAATGCATTATTCCGGATTCTCGAGTATCCGGAAGAATTCTCATTCGATCTTTATAACCGTAATTCATGGACATCAAATGTCGAACGAAATATTCCGGATACTCGAATATCCCGAATGATGCGTTTGATCTTCCCAGTATACGGAAACCGTTATTCATAACGTCCGAGCACCTAAACATCGAATGACCGGATTCTTGAGTATTCGGAACAATTCATTCGATCTTTGACTCAAGTATCTCGTTCGATCCCCCATGCAGTACACGGAAACCGTTGATCGGAACGAAATTTCGAATGGGTTTTACGTTAGGAAATTGTTGAGAGCTACAAGTAGAGGCGCATGGAGCCGGTTTGATACATGGCCAATTCCGTCGCTGGATTGTGTTGTTCATTAGTGCCATTTGACGGGCTATTGACTCAGTGGCAGCCGATCATGAACGATGTACATGCATGTACGGCATATGTATGTGAGACAATCGATTCAACGCACCGGGAAACAATTAAGGAACCACATGCAGGAACAGCGAGGTTTACCATAATTGTAGTTCTGTCGACTTTAATCTTACTTTAAGACTTTTTAAGCAGTACTATACTGTCACTGAATGCCGCAGTCATAAATTATCATGCACCTGCAGCCTACGTAACATCTATCTGTTCCTCTGGGTTAGGTTGCTAGAACAATCATCACCTCTGTTCTAGAACTGATACCAGATTCAAAGTTCTGTTCCATCCCATGAGGCACTGCAGAACGAGACTTTTACTCTTTGCCCCTAAAGACTACCAAAAAAACTTTCACGATTCAGTTTGCTTTATAAAAGTTCATCAACTGCTGATAGGGCATGCCTGCTCTCTGTTTCCTAGGTTCATGTATCCTCTTGGCTTTCAGTGATTTCATCACAAGGGTTGCATCTACACCTGGAACCACCAGTGTTTCACGTTGCCATAAAGTGGTGGCTTGGACTTGACACATCTCAAGGGTCCAATTATGCGCTTTAACCAGAAAATATCCTTCACCCTCTTGGACATCATGCCGCCACCTGTAAACATGGAGGTGATCTATAGTAATCCAGCACAACACCCTACGTGATGTGCTGGCCGAAACATGCCAACAGTGTACAGATTGAAGCAGCAATGACCTCACCACTGACCATAGCCATACCATGCCTGCTGATCTAGTAATGACGAATGGGGCTTCTCCGCTTAATACCCTTGCCTTGAAGGGGATATCTGCAGGTTATGCTGCCCTAGCTGCTGAAGAGTGGAAGCATGTGGCCAATGATGCCAAATGCTGTGAACTGGGCTGGCAATGTGTTTCTCCTGTTACTGTGTTGTATATGATGCTTGGGTCAGAGAAGCTGTAGAAGCTTTCTCCCAGTTGGCCTCCTGACTCGCCACCCTAACATGCAGGCCCATGTCCACAGTACTTAATGACTTTTACAGTGAGAGCCAATGCCACAGCCATCCTCACCAGGTGAAATGTGTATTAACTGTTTGTTCTGTTGTATCATGCGTATATGTACATATTACATGACATTGAATGAAACATACAAAATCTCATTTTAATGAAGGCATACATATATCACTATAACATGAGTATTATTATTATTATTATTATTATTATTATATATATATATGTAACTACTAAATCTAAACAGTCTACATGTCCAAGGCAAAGCATCTCATTATAAAGATGTGGCACATATGAACTCGGTACCGTTTTTAATTAATGATGACATTTAAGGTGTTTTTGAAAACGTTATATTTCCACAACCATACATCCGTTTCTTGCCAAATTCGAGAAACTTGTTGCCCCATCCCTTACGTACATTTAGTACGATGTTGATGTTATAGATTCATTCTGCTGGCTGTATCCGAGGCTTGATAAGTCCCGGAGGTAAAACGTATCATAACTCCAACACCGAAAATACTTTTAGTGCCAAATTTGAATCACTGGTAGGAAAATGGTGTCCAACCAAACGGTGCAATACCTTTATAGCCTTGGTTCAGGCAAGGCTTAGTGTCAAACTTAGAACCATTTTTGAAATATACATACGTGCATGCCCACACCTCCATTTCTACGTGACGTCAAACATTTAAAAATAAAGGGACGGCTAAGGCACGATCCCACGTAAAAGAAATGTGTATTTGTCAGTGTTTAGGTAGAAAAGACGCTTCATAAAATAAAGGCTGACATTGCCAAGTTCGGGTATAGCTTAATTTAATGAAAACAAAATGGCAGACAATAAAATCACGATTATATTCCCGCTCCATCGTCGTCTGATTCGGTGCCATCTTCATTAAGTTCAGATCCCTCATCAAAGTTATCTTCTGATTCGCTTCCTGAACTCTCCAAGTCTTCCGTGTTTATTCCGCGTGACGTCACGTAGAAATGGAGGTGTGGCACGTATGTCACCGCTGCACTAAGTTTGACACTAAGCCTCGCCTGAACCAAGGCTATAAAGTATTGCGAAAAGTCACCGTTTGGTTGGAAACCATTTTCCTACCAGCGATTCAAGTTTGGCATTAGAAATAGTTTCGGTGTTGGAGTTGTGATACGTTTTACCTCCGGGACCTGTCAGGCCTCGGATACAGCCCGCAGAATGAAGCTATAACATCAAAATCGTACTATATGTACGTACGGGATGGGGCAATAAGTTTCTCGAATTTGGCAAGAAGCGGATGTATGGTTGTGGAAATATAACGTTTTCAAAAACACCTTTTAAAAGTCATCATTAAAATGGTACCAAGTTCATATGTGCCACATCTTTAGACAGCATAGCAGTGGCATTTGCTTTAAGTAGATTGAGATTTAGCTTGCCATACAGGCTATTGAGGACAGCAGCCCTTGCCTTCCTCCACCTTTACACACAAGTAGGCCCTGTGACAGGCCTCCGCTAGGGTGTCTCAAAGTTTATTGTGCTGGGAGACAACATCACCACCCTGCTTGCAGGTGAGAGCGTGATGGCCAAGGGGATCAAGCAGCACTCCCTGGACACTGCAGAGCACATATAGCACCGCTAGAGGTGTCAAACAAATATTATTATCATTATTATTTATTTATTTTTTCACACTAAATAAGGTTATGGTTTAATGTTAAACATAGAAAGATACATACATACATAGAATAATGAATGGATGAATATGCATCGCTGTCCTCAAAAACAAGGCAATCTTCACTAGCAAAGGTGCCCAGGACTGAGACAGCATTGCCTCGCTGTACAGCTACAGCGAGGCGTTGAAGTAGATATGGAAAGGACTTCACTTCCCCTTACACCTTACGAACACAACAAGCAAGATCCTTTAAGAATGAAAGAGTCTGTTTTAATTCCAAATACACCCGATGTTTCTATGACAACTGGAGTAAACAGATACATATTGGGGTCCATATCTGAGCATTTGTCAGATTTCCTTCTCTCAGCTTGGTCAGCAACTGCCCCTGCCTCCTGTGATGCAATTCTGCTATAGGAAGGTGCATAGGTGTCCACACATGTTGCACCCCATACAAGAAGTTTTCCACATTTCCATGGAACCAAGGTAACATAAAGTAATATAGTATACAGGTACATTATTATTTTTATTTTTATTTAAAAGGATAAACACATAATGGATACATACAAATACACACAGAATGAACTAACATATCAATAGTCCATTGCATCGACCTGTATGCCTGCCACCTGCAAGGATCTTGCAAGAATAGCCCTGGCGTTTGCTCTCACAAGCACAATGCTCAGTCTGCCATATAGATAATAATAATACTTACTACAATACAACCACATTACATATACACATACACTACATACAACTAACTGAACTACTAATAGCAGTTTGGAGGTTGGGAGCTCTCTTGCCAGGATGGCTCCAGCAATGGACCAAACCAGGACCACATACAACCGACCATAAATTTCAGCCACAACTACTGCCTTGGGGGAGGTCTGGTGAATGGCCAGGAAGGATGCCAGCCAGGAGAAGGTATCATGGGCCTGCTGGCCCCACCAATGGGATGCAGGATCAGTCCAACTCTTGGCATTTGGATTCGCCCAAGATGGCAGAGCAGAGTGGTGAGTTAATGGTCAGGTCTAGTGCTGCAGGTTTGCCTCTGTCCCAGCCAGGAATGAGGATATCAGCAGGTCTGGTGTGGGTAAGGTCTCTGGTAAGACTATGACCTCTCCACACTCACACTTAGGTGGGCGCAATGGCAGAGATCAAATACCTCATCTCATAGACAATTATGACGTATGACCACATCCCTCCACCCCCCCCCCCCCCCCCCCCCCCACCCCATGCCTGCTGGTCACAGCATGGTGACCCAGAGGATCAAGTGCAGTATCAGGGCAGAATGGGCACATGGACCGACCAGAAGTATCTAACCCCAGCCACCACTTAATGGCCATTTGGTACTCGTTTGACTCCAGGTACAGGCCCAAACCAGGGGAAGGGACAACTAATAGCCAGCAGGAAGCATGAGGAGCAGCCACTAACAGGAGGCAAGCTCTGCTAGCTGGAGAGGAAGATTCCAACAAGATGTGGAAATGTTGGGGTTGGATCATTCCTGACAAGACCTTCTGATGAATGGGAGAATTGACTGAGATGGCATTAGTGGTGGAGACCCGAGTGTTGAACACTGCCACTGCTTGTTGTAGGTGGATGTTATCAACTTTGCAAAAGCCAGCTGCAGCAGCATGGTGAGTGAGGGAGCGAAGACCCAGACCCCCAAATTTAGTCCTAGCTGTGCCTGGCTCCAGGCGTCATAGGCAACATTGATGGCTGAGCACATTGTAAAGCACTGCTTGACCTCAAGACCTTAGAGCATCTGAGGCCAAGCTCAGTGGGGTAACCCTTGCTATTCGGACCCTCCTGCAGAAGATACTAAATTTATTATTATTATTAGTGTCAATTTTTTTTTTACTTGCAAGTTAGATCTGAGAAATGCATTTAACATGGTCTCTCGTCAAGCTATCCTAGAGGAATGTGCAAACCACTTTCCGGAGTGGGTAGGTTGGTGCTATGGCCAACACCCATATCTCTGGCACCAGTTAGGCATTCTGACATCCGAACAGGGAGTGCAACAGGGTGACCCTCTTGGTCCCTTACTTTATGCCATGGTGCCACAGAAAGTTGTCATCTCCATTTCTAAAGAGAGCTGTTGTGCTGATTTGCTCCTGCATCGTTGGTACTTGGATGATGGTGCCATAGCTGGTTCTGTGGTGGCTGTCAGACATGCCCTTCACATCCTGGAAGAATGGGCCCCCAACTTGGGCTCCACATCAACCATTCAAAATGTGAACTGTTTATCCAGAATGCAGACTTTGTTCAGTTTCCATCACAGATGAAGACATCAACTGAGCCAAACCTGGTCATCCTGGGTGTTCCCATAGGTGACTTCCAACACTGTTCAGCATTTATTTCATCTAAGCGTGCAATGGCTATAAAGCTTTTGGAATCCCTTGAAAGTGTAGGATCACAAGATCCTCATGTAGCTCTCATCCTTCGCTTTTGTGGAGGATTTTGCAAGCTCTCCCACATAGCAAGGACAACACCCCCAGCTCTAGCTGCTAAGGAGCTTGCCTTTTTTGACAACAATGTAAGGCAAAGTTTCACAGAGTGCCTGGCCTTAGACCCATCATATGCTAATTGGGACCAGGCTCAACTAAGCCTCTTTCATCGGGGCCTTGGCTTAAGATCTCTAGCTCTTCACTCTCCAGCAGCATATATAGCTTCTTTTGGTGCTTCAGGCACTGCATCCATTCATAGTACTCACCTGAATCATGCACTGGACATGTACAATCAAAGTATTTCACTTGAGACTCCATTAGCAGTTACGGATGTAGTGCATACAAAGTGTTGTCAGAAGAAGCTGTCATTTAACATAGAAGACATTCAGTTCAAGTGTCTACTTAACAAGAGTTCACTAGCCGACAAGGCAAGGCTGTTATCTGTATCAGCACCATATTCCTCCTCATGGCTCTCTACGATACCAACTCCCTGGTCAGTGTTTGTACCTTGACCTTGAATAGTGCCATATAGCTATCAAATGGTGGCTTGGCATGGATACATCAGCAGGGTCTCAATGTTCTTTGTGCTATGACCATTCCTTAGATCCTTTGGGGCACCATGCAACAACTTGTAAGAGAGGGGGAGATGTTGTCATAAGACACAACAACATCAGAGACATACTGGCTGAGTCGTTTCGTCGGGCAGGCATAAGTGTTCAATGTGAAGCTGGAAGTGGGTTGAGCCGGATGATTATGTAAACAGTATTTACACGATTCCCATTGGCGCTGCCTCAAGCACAGGAGACCCTGCATACTATGACGAGCCATGCGCTGCAAAGATAGCGGTGGCATTTGTGGACAATCCTACAGTTCCAGATCTTAAAGTGGTATTGATATGGAGTGCATTAATTGTACTGCATCCAAATGAATTGTATCGTTTCATTACTTTTCTCCCAGAGTACTACTACTATGAATGGTATGTGTACTGATACATTTAGTGGCACCAGTTCGGCAGCTCCTCTGATATCAGGAGCAGTGGCATTGGTTCTGGAGGCAAAGTGAGGGTTGTGCTAAAATAATATTGCATGACTGAGAGAACTTAACAAGGGGGTGGGGGGGAATGAAATATGCTAATTTTTAATTTTATATACAGTCCAAACCTCACATGGAGAGATGTACAGTACCTGATTATGTACACAGCCAATCCAACCATCCTATCTCAAAGCAGTGGGTGGGCAACAAATGGAGCTGGGAGAGAGTTCCATCTCAACTTTGGCTTTGGGGCAATTGACACATACATCACAGTTGTTTGGTCCCATACCAAAACACCCACGAGCACAAGCTGGATCACATGTTAATGGAATGCCGGCCACAGCCTGTGGTGCTTGGGAGGTGCCATACAACACTGCTGTCGTATTAGAGACTGTGACAGTACCAGAGGCTCCTGAATATGTGACATTAAGGGTCCAGGTGCCTAAGTGAAGAGATTTAAAAGGCCAATCAAAGTATGCAGCATTAGTGTAGGGATCTGCAACCACAGTGTCCATGATTTGATTAGGCACGAGCGTTGAGGTGGTTCCACTTGGAGACTTCAGTTGAACAGAGATGTTACCGCGATTTGAAGTGCTACTGGTGGTACTTGATACTCCATTGATGGTAAGGGTCATTCTGATTACCATGGTCTCCAGGTAGCCAATACCTCTGGCAGTATAGGTAAATATGTAGCCACTACTGCCACCAGCAATGACGGTGCTGGGTGCATGGTTGGAATAAACAATATTACAATACAAGCTAGAATATATAACACACCTAGTGGTTACTATGGATACTGTGCTCATCACCTGTGCTGGAACTATTATCCATTGTCTTGCTCTGGTCACCATGGATTCAGTGGAACAGGGTACTACCAAGATGCTGT
This sequence comes from Spongilla lacustris, assembly GCA_949361645.1. Classification (NCBI taxonomy): domain Eukaryota; kingdom Metazoa; phylum Porifera; class Demospongiae; order Spongillida; family Spongillidae; genus Spongilla; species Spongilla lacustris. The sequence goes on along the minus strand of OX442417.1, from coordinate 4,830,206 downwards.
CACCTTGGCATGCACTCAAAATTGTACCAGTGGAACAGCACACATTGGGTACTGCTATAACCCATCTGATCCAGATCCTGTGTGCACTAAGGCTATGCCGAGTTCTGCACTGCAACTAAAGGCTACTGGCCTGATTTTAGCAATGGTAGCATTCTTTAAAATGATTGTGTAAAAATACCACTAACTTTCTCAAAGAGAATGTTTTTATATATCTTGTTTCCTTCAATTTTAATCGTACTGACTATATATTTTGCAAAGCCTAGCTCATACACCTTATTTGTACATTGGCACAAACTTGACAAAATCCAGCAGTGCATACAAACACAATATTCACCTTAGATCAAACATCGCGCGCCAAGCTTTTCTAGATGTTTCATGCACTGCAGCTCAGTTGGATTCCCCGCATTGGCTCCTGTCATACATTTTAAAGTGGAAGGATTACTCTCATCGCTCGGCTCTTCCCTTTCACTTCCGTGAATGGAATTTTCTTATTCATGTAAAAACAACTTCGCACTTTCGTTTCTAATTATACAATGAATTGCCATGGGGAAGTTGTATGACAATGAGTATAACGTAAGTATTACGTATTCAATTTATGCCAAATCAAAAAATCTGTTCATCTCAAATTCTACATGCTTAGCAACGCAATGTTCACAGTTCTGTCACCCTTTTAATTCGCGGCTGTTTTGCATAGAAACAAGCTTAACGTCATCCGGCACGGCTCACATTTAGTATGCTTGTTTCAGAATTGACCAAACTCTGCAGCACTCTAATTCGTTCTATCAGGCACTTCTCCCGTCGTTTTGCTCTCATCGTTCGTTCCCGTGAAGTCATTTTGATAAACTGAAACAACTTCGCTACTGAGCCAAATTAAGGTAGTGAAGAAATTAAAGTGGCAATTATGAAATTCACACATTCGATACACAGTTCGAGATATTGCCACGGGAATTCTTTTAATATGATTTAGCTAAGTATATTACAGCGCGAGCACTCCATATACTCCGTAATGATTACGCAAATCAGCTTCATGCAATGCACACTTTTTAAACTACAGATGTATCTGTCACTGGTATAATTGGCACTCTTAAAAACCGTTCCTATCTCGAGTTATACTCAGCCAGCAAAAATTACCTTTTCGAATTTTTTGTTCAGTTCCTTTTCTATAACTCCTTGATTCCTTCTTAATTATTTCTTTGTACATGATTAGCTTTTGACTTATTTTTTACCTTTTTTTTTTTTTATTAGTTCATTTTTTAAACGTCATTACTATAATAAGCACTAGATCTATTTGGTTTTGGCGTGTTTAGCTTGTCAATTTTAAATGTTGCAAACGTTTTCTTTCGAGGTGTGTAGCGCGTGGACCTTGCATGACCACCCATCGGATGCAGCGTGGCTATTTTGTTGGGTACTTATAAGTAATTATCTCACAGGTCGATCTGGGTTCGGTAACCAAAACTATTAATAATTACATACTCGATCTGGGGGAGGCTAGGGCGTACGTACGTAACACCTCACCTACAATAACTGACTATATCTGTCGCGGCATCAGCAGATGGAAAATTATTCCAGTAGCGGTGTTACTCTTACTGCGGAGAGAATAACTACTATCACCATGCCAACAGTGTATCTGTACTCGTGTGTTTACTGGCAGCTTTCCTGGTGTTTCGCTAGTCTCGTACCCAGACCCAGATTTTCACAGTTTCGCGGATGGATTACATCACCGCTACGTGATGTAATCCATCCGCGAAACTGTGAAAATCTGGGTCTGGGTACGAGACTAGTGTTTCGCCTGAAGTTACACAGAGCAACGGTATATCGATTGGCGCTCTACCAAGTGCTATCCTCGTTGGCCTTGGGCATCGCAGAGGTCTTCCAAATCCTTTTCGTCAATTACAGCAAAAATCCAGTAGTCTACGATCGTGTGTGCGTGGCCATCGGGTGGATGATCGTATACACGCAATGGGTGAAAGTTCTCTTCACTGCATGGGTAACCTTTCATCTCTTCTGTTTTGCAGTGCTCCATAAGAACTTCAAAAAATATGAACGTCCCTGCACCGTTAGCATCGGTACCTCAGATAACTCACACTTACGGAGTTAACAGAATAGGTGTTTGTTACTTTATCTCCCAAAATGACAGTATTGCTACAATTGAAAAGTTTTCGCTCGTGTATGGTCCAGAAATGGTTATTCTTTTTGTGTCGTCCATCGCAATGGTTGCCATCGTGATGGAGCTGGTTCATATTGTGCGCAGGAGATCAAAATACGAGCCAATCAACGACGGAGACCAGTTTTTGAGAGCTCTGAAACAGCTCCTTCCACTATCTATCTTTCCAATGCTGTTCTTGGTATTAATCATACCAGTATTAACATTGAGCATCAACTTAGCTACCACTAATTCAACTCCTAAAAATGCGCTGTCATTTTCTTCAACACTATTCATCTCTATGTGGGGTACGTCGTCAGGCACAACTCTAATTATCCACTTATCCATGGTGAGGTGTTATGCAATAAGGAAGAGAAAAATATATTCGATTGATGCAGTCAAAATTTATCTGAATGCACCTATCATAGTGCAAGTGTAGCATTAGAAACAGTTCACTAGAGTGCAGAAATTCATCACCACATACGTGTGCCTCGAATGGTAAAAAAAAAATGTGTCTGTACCTGTGACTTTTGGAAGTATTAATTTAGTTCTGCTGCCTGTTAGATTTAATATAGCTTGTTTTCTTATACAGTAAAAACAATGTTTACCTCAACTCTACCGTACATGCACATAAAGCTTGTGTTTTTGGAGTTTGAACACCACATGTACCATCCACACAATGGTGGTTATGGAACTAGAGTGTCCATGATATAGCACAGCCACAGCTCATCCAAGTGGAGTGAGGCTATATAGTTGTGAAGAAGTGAAAATTAAGTCCTCACAATATTGAATCAACTGGTTGCATTACAATTCCCCGATATAATGCTATATTTTACATATCTGTAGCCACCTATTGTGATATTTTCATTTTACTATAACAGATGCAGTCAGAAAGAAATGCTGTCACACATGAATGTGAGCATTGAGAAGGGCCATGGTCTTACAAGCGATTACAGCCACTATAAGATCTGCAGATGTACTCACTGCTGGGTGGGACATGGGCAAGCCTGCAGCATTTGATGTAACAGTATTGTCGCCACTCAGCCCAGCCATACTAATGGATTCTAGCCTAATGTTGGCTCTGCGGCTGCAGATACCTGCAAGATACTAACTAATGGTCCCAAATGTGATGAATTGAGGTGGACACATTGTGCATGCATTCTACATGCTGTTGAGACCTTCTGCAATTGTGGTAAGAGGCTCACCACATCTTTTCTAGGTTGGCATCCCACCATTCCATCATCATGTCCTCTCCCAAATCTTCCATCTTGGCGAACATTTAGAGCAGGCTGAATTTGGCTTTGCATGGTCAAATCCATTGCCAGAGCCACTTGGCAAGGGAGCTCCTGCATGCCCACATGACTCCATTTGTGTGTTGTAGAAATTTTGTGCATTTTGTACCAATCTTAGTTTAGTTGTGTCGTATAAAACTAATTATTATGGAGAGGCACATGCAATGTCTAATTTTCTTTTTCATAAACATGTACATACCAATTTTATTCACCAGATGTGTTTTGCATTAACTATAGGCTGTTTAAGATTGTAATATGTAATGTTTTTTTATTTCATTCAAATCATAAATATATTTTTAATTAATTCTAGAAGAATTCAAATCATAATAACAAGAGATAAAGGAGGACAATAACTATACCTTTACCACACTCACACATACTACCAACTTAAGTAACTGCAAAAAGACAAGAGCATCATTTCCCGCCCTAGCTCGCCCACTGAATGCTGAAACCTAGCACATTATTATTATTATTATTATTATCTAAAAGGTATTACATACATAGACATATAGAGCAATTATACTATACACATATGTGAAAACCTATTCTAAGAAATCATTGCCTGGACCATCCTTACAGCCAGCACACCTTGCTAGCAGAGCCCTCACCAGAGTTACGCTAAGATTTCCATACAGCCTGGGATTTGGTATTACAGATGATATTCATAATATGATTATATAAATACTGGTGTAATGAATGTATGCTAAGCACATGCAGGGATACACTATATAAACTACATGCTACTTGTGGTGCACAATACAGAAGCAGCTGGTGTGGAATGGACTAGCGGTCATGTGTGATGCACTGCTGATGCCTGCTGATATCAGTGAGCAAACTGAGAGCATCAGGGCCAATGGTAGCAGAGGTCCTAATTGCAATTGGGATGAAATAGTGAGATCTTGACAGCAGAGCATATTTCTCCCTCTTTCTGGCTTCAGAGCTTTCCTTGTGGCATGATGCTGTGAAGGTATCAACACAAAAAAAGAAAGAGAAGAACACGCACGCACACGCACACGCACACACACACACACACACACACACACACACACACACACACACACACACACACACACACACACACACACACACACACACACAAAACATTTGCAGCCCTCACCCACTGAATGTTGAAACCTAGCACAGGATAGCAAGGCTCTGGCATTGCAGTGAACTAAGGTGAGGTTCAGTCTCTGGTAGATGCTTGTAGTGGCCATTGTCTTGCTGCACTGCAACTGCAAAGCCAGACGGGCAGCTTCTACACCTCAACAACAATAGGTTTCTAACTGCCAAGGGTATGCAGACCCAACCCAACTCCGTGCACTTGGGATCATTGGCATTGTGCTTGCGCACTTCAGCCTTTCCAGCTGCTGACCCACTTCTGGCTCCCGCTTCATTCAATGTGAAGGAGTTAAGAGGAGAGACCACTGTTACATGTAGGTCAAAAGCAGTGGCTTCACCATCATCCAGTTGGGCACTAGGATGTCTGCCGGCCTACTGAGCGAACTTTCAGCCCCATACCCATGACCCACCTGAAGCTGACCACCCAGCCTAGCCCTTGACAAAACTGGGCAAAAACATCCCTTAACCTGTTGTGGTGCAAAACCACATCACCACCTGGTTTGCATGTCACAGCATGATGCCCAAGAGGATCCAGCTGGTAGTCAGGGCAGTAAGGAATTATTATTATCCAATATCATTGTTCTCCCTGCTTTCCCTGTCTGTATTGTCTCCTCACCCTCCCCACTCCCATTCTATTGGTATGAAAAGAAATCATTGCACTGATGCTTCGTGTGACGTTTGATTTTTTCCGTCATAACCCATTTTTTAAAACAATACATGTAGTTCAAACTTGTACAGTCATTAATAATTACGTAGTTGGGCGTGGCCTGACCTTAGCGCTCCCAGCTAGTGGATTTAGCCCCTCCCCTCTCGTACCCAGACTTAAATGTACGTAACGATGATCATTGTGTATGACATCGCAGCGATGATCATCGTTACATGCACTGAGGAAGAGGTACATGAAGAGGCACATGTATATTTATGCACTGGAGTTTCTCTGCATGAATATAATTATTACCGTATCAAATAAGCGGCATACGCCCCGTGGCCTCCCGCTTTCTATCCGTATCTGGCAGAATCATTTTTTATACTAATATAAGTCTAGGTGGTAGGTAATTTAACGTTATGTGCTTGATTATCTGTAATTATGATGTATACATGCAGGTACAGTCATAATTCAGTTCTTTTACTAATATTTTTATTTATTTATTTCCTGAAAATGTTTCTGTTTGGTATCGCATCGACTCTAAGGTAAACTGCCATATTAGCACGGGTTGGCTTTATTAGCACGGGGGGACTTCCGGTCGTTTTCAATGGAGGTCACGAAGCCTCTCTTTGGCTTGAAGTAGCTCTTCCGCGTAACCACTTATAGCCAAGTTCTAAGCTTAAAAAGTACGTCTCATGAGTGATGAATAGAAAAAGGGGGGAAAGGGGGGCTCTTGCGAGCTCCTGCAATGCGTGGCAAATTTTTTATCACTACCCCTCGAACGAACAGAAAATCACCTAGCGGCAGACAGAGAATGCTAATGTATTTTTTTGTGTGTTTAGAACTTCACTTTGGATACTTCCAGATACGTTGGCGGCGTTGCTGGTTGTCTGTTCGATTGAAACCATTTGAAAAGCTACGACACACCCCCCGTGCTAATTTGGCACACATCGCGTACCCCCCCCCCCCCCCCCCCCCCCCCCTTCCCCAGAGATGCGAGTGGATATACAAAACAGAAGGTGCTGCAAAACTTTCAAAACGATGGTATGGTGCGCATCCATCAGTAGTGACACTTGGTAGCGTTAAAACGTACTCCAGACGATGCGTTTGACTTGTACAGTCCCGTTAAAAAACCCGTGCTAAAATGGCAGCTTACCTTACAGACAAGGCGCGATGAAGAAACGTTACTTATTACAATGGAAGGTCTAGTATGTCTGCACATCATGTATTGAGTTCTACCATTTTCGACTAATAAAAACGTCACGTGTTGCAGGCTACACTACAGCCATGTCAGCATTGCTAACAGTGTTACCCAATCTAACTGATGTGCACTGCTCTATAGATAGGCTACAAAATCAAAAATGAATTCATCCAGTAGCAGTTCGATCAACTATGTGGTAACGAACGGTGTCTCTGTACTTGTATGCCTTGCGGCGGTTATTTTGTTGTTTGCTCTCAAGCTACACAAGAAACTTGTCTACCGGTTGGCCCTATACCAGGTTATGGCCGGGTTAATTCTCGCATTGGTAGAGGTGTTTCAAGTCCTTGAAGATAATTACATGAATGACCCCGAATTATACGAGCGTGTGTGCATCGCCCTCGGATGGTTCGGTATGTACTCCCAATGGATGAAGCTACTCTTCACTGTATGGGTAACATTCCACCTCTTCTGTTTCGGAGTACTCCACAAGAACCTGAAGAAGCTTGAAGTGTTGTACGTCGTGACGTCACTACTCGTACCAGCCGTGATAGCTGCTGTCCCTCTCTTAACCCGTTCCTACGGATACAGATCCGTTGATGGATGCTATATTCTTGAATATGAAAACAATGTCACACTTACGAATGGCATTATAGAAACGTTTGCTCTTTGGGATGGTCCAGCAATGGTCATACTCTTAGCACTATCCATAGCCATGGCTGTCATGATCATAAAACTTACTCAAAAAGTGTGCTGGAGATTAAAATATGACGAAATCACCGACGGTGACAGGTTTTGGAAGGCTCTTAAACAGCTACTTCCATTGGCTGCTTTTCCTGCTTTGTTCCTGCTCTTCATAGTACCACTTTTTATATATGACATGTACTACTCCATCGTCACACCAACACCTGATGCTGATCTGGTACTGTTGGCTTCCACATCTATTGCTCTGTGGAGCATGACATCAGGAGTGACCCTAATAGTTCACATTGCTGTGACTCGGCTACCTGTATGTACTAAATGCAACAAATGTGTTCACCGCGAGGAGGAACAAAATAGTAGTTTCGAGTATATCACTATCAAAAATGTTGAACCTGGTATCAGTAACCCCATGAACAGTGCCACTAGTCATTATAAATATGATAGCATCATATAGATTAATAAACAAACTTGCATCATTTGTGTCACAATGTAAATGGAATATATTGACTGTACTTGCTGCTTGGTGAAATTCATATTAATAATATAGATATATAATATTCTTTGTTGTAGTCATTATATTTGCATGAAAATCCCCCCTCCCCCCCCCCCCCCCCCCCCCAAAAAAAAGGTTCTTTTTTTTTGTTGTCAGGTAATAATTTTTCAATTTAAAAACATGACAAGTGGCTCAGTTAGTATGCAAGTGCCTGAAACCTGCACAGTTCCTATCACCTTATATCACCCCTTGCATGAAATGGTGCCCATTCCAAAAGCTGAGGGCAATCATTTTATCAGTCTTTATAAATGGCTCACAGGACTCTGCACGGTTATGAATAAATGATTGCTGACTAATGCAGCATGGGCATGCATATGTCACCTCTCCCCCAACAAAGATGTGTAAGCATGTACATGTACATGCATGATGAATAATGGTGCAATTCACAGTTATGCATGTGGCATGTGTTAGTAATCCTACTGGTTTGTACCCACCTTTTATATATCTAGTTGAATTACATTCCCACACTTATTATAAATATAGTCCACATACCATGCATGGTGTATCAGTGGAGGCCTGAAAGCGGAACATACAGATTTATTGTATGTGATCAGTAGCACTTAACAAATTATTACCACAATTGCTGACCAACCCTGGCCTGTGACTGTCCTAAATCGTCAATGCTCGTAAAATGCACTTTTATTATACATTGTATATACATACAAATTCTATGCTTTAATTCTTCATACAAGGTAATTGTAATGATATCATTTCCTTCAGGGTCACTGCATTGCTATCCACAGTCTTTGCATGGTTCCATGTCTTTAATTTTAATACTGACTTATTCTACCGCATGATTTGAAATTAACTGTAGAAAAAGGTTAAACCAAAGTTCCACATTTTGGTTACCCATATAGCAACCGATTAATTATAGTGTATTTATGCGCATGAATACGATGTAATCAAAATTGGTTGCTATATAAAATGAAAATGTGGTTTCACGTAGTGTAAACCAACTTTGGTTTGAGCTATAGAAACCTATTTGTTTGCATGCAGTGTAAGGATTGTCAGGGACTCCATAGGTACATACAGTATGGAAGCAGCTGCAAATATGTACAAGCTGTGGATCATTTAACCAAGCCTTGGCAAGTTGGTACATGTATGTCTGTTAAATTCACACTTGTTCATTTTTCAGCTGTGTTATATAACGATGGATGTCATTTAAAAATCAGTAGCTAGAGCAGCAAAACATATTTCATTCTCTTTGTGTACAACTGCGCGGACAAATGATGAGCAGAAAAAATAAAATCTATAAAAAGGAAGCCGAAGCCTCAAAGAATAGTATTGAATTTCATCGGGTCATAGGTGTGTATTTCTGTGTAAGCGATTTTCAGGTCAGTTTTGTAGTTTGATCGATTATTCGCCATTACGTAGTCGGTCGACTACGCATTTTCTTAGTGCATAGAATAGAAAGTTACTGATTTCAGAGCTATAATTTCTTTTATTCGAAATAACCGATTCTGTTTTTCTTAGTCGAGATCAGCCGATATTCGTTTCCTTCATATGATGAAGAAATCGGTAGGAAATTGAATACCCTTTCTTGTTATTATATGCCCTTTGCCTGCATGTAACGTTACGGCCTGTACAAAGGCTTTCTAAGGTTAATTCATTAAGCGGTAAAAATAAAATCATAATGATATACACATCAACATTTAGTATGGTGACCCGGCTGCAAATCTCAATTCACGCGCTCTCGATCTGCAGTACAGTATACAATACGCATCCATGTGTGCTAGAATAATATTGGTTCACAGCCGGGCTGACCCAGGTGACAGGTTTCCAAATACACTTTCCCAGACGCCAATACATTATTCTGAATATCGTACATGTATTGATTGGCGACTTTGTCAAATGCGTGGGGCTGCATGTGTTCCACCATGAGGTTTCTAGCTGATTCTACATGGATTATAACTATATACAAAGATGTAGGTGTTTTGGTAATTTAAAGTTGGTATAAACAGCTGATAAGCAATAAAATGGCTATGCGTGTATATAGACTTAAAAACTCGTTCCAGTATATATATATATTTTAAAAAAACGGAAACACATGGACAAACCCCGGAAAACCTACATTAATCGCCAAAATCGATTTAATCCTTCTAATTTTCGGTTTCCGATTTTGAAGTTTTCATAAATCTTTCATAGCCGCAATATTTATCAACAAGGTACACACACCAATGGGGGGAAATGTCGAGAAAGAGTTTGCTAATTAAGTTTTGTAAATTACCACATCGATTGGGTTCTGAATTGCTACTGAACTGAGAACTCATATAAATATCCTAGCCACTATTAAACCAAGGGCGTAACTGCTAAGCTGTATAAATACCATATTTAGCTGATGTACGGAGTGAATAGGAGGAAGGGGAGGATGTATTGGATGGAAATGGGAGGAATGTATTCAGTTAGCGCAACATCCGTGGACTGTAAATTACAACACAGAGTAGTATTTCACCTTAGGCGCACAGGTGCAGGAAGGTGACTCGTATAGTACTGTGCTGTGTTGTAGTACTATACTAGGTGTGTTGTATTTACCCGGTCCATGACCACACACACAATGTTGTCTGGGTACTGGGCGTGTAAGGTTTAGCAACCACACAAACAAAAAAGTAGCTATAGGCCGATTCTTGGTCTACATTTGGTTGCCATATACATGTATGAAGTTAAAATATCTCTAATGCAACGCTTGTCAATTGATTGCACACTTATGATATGAATTATGAATGTGCCTTAGTTTTAGAATTACCGGTATATGTGGAACATCTTGATGGAAGCACTACAAAGTTGATTTTAAAAAATCATCTACACCACCCGTGTATTATTCCAATTATTATAGTGTGTAGCCTATCCACTGAATAGTGATTGGATGAAAAACTACTCGTACTGCGCATCTGCGGCGCCACACCTGCACGGTATATTAAAATCAGTATTTATATTGCGTGACACATTACACAGCACGTGCGTGGCAAGTGCATGAGCCTCACGTGATATTAGATGTTGCAACGCAACGGCAGCTGCAATTGTGTATTACACAGTTGCAGCTGCCGTTGCGTGCTCGCTACTTCAGTCTTATTAGTTTTCTGGCTGTCTTGGTATATTTATTTATTGTTGAGAATGTGTCCTCGTTTTACAAAAGGGGTCGTTATACAGGGTCGGGATGAAGACCTGATCATGAGGCTGCGAACACCCATGCAGGCGTAGGAGCTGACCACTGGATTCGCCCCATATTCCAAGCTAGGTGCGGATGACTTACCCCGCGTATGTCAGGTTAGGGCGCTTCAAATGTTTAAACTTGAGTGACAACTGCTATCTCTAGGCTACGAAGAAGGTCCTTTACAACTGAGCAGGTGGCTCTCTAACTATGTACCCGGCTGAACCATGTCTGCTTCGCCGTGCTGCAGGTACCGCTATTATTACGGTGTTTGTTGGGTCAGAAGGGAAAGTTCACATACGCTATTGTTTGTTAATGTTCTGGTACAAAGGGGAAGCACGAAGTAAGGAAGAGGCATTGGTATAAGGCATTTATTCTATTAGTGGGAGGCATTTGTACAGAAGAAAGCAATAGTACATAGGGGGGCATTGGTACAGAAGGAGGCATTGGTACATTATTTATGTTCCTTTGATCAGGCTGGAGAGGCTAGGTGATTTGATGGTACAGTACTGCTCAAGTTACTCGAGTTTGCACTCGCATACGCGTGAGTTGTGACTTGTGAGCATGAGTTGTGACTTGTGAGCATATGTCACTTTTGTTAAAATCTAATATTGTTCACGCGCGCTAGGCGGTACGGAAGTTGCATTTTTAGTTGAAAGAAAATAACGTTCTAGACTACAGTAGTGTATTTATACGCGAGCGTTTGCAGGTTTCACGCCAGTCACTGTTGTGCACGAGGGTAAACCTGTTTGTGTGTGACAATGTTGCCACTATCGGCACGTTTTCACGCAGACATTGTGTCCCACAGTTTAAATGCATGATCGGACATTTAACAGAAATAATGTCCAATGACTGACTGTTATATTTGGCACTGGGCTGGGGACTATGTAAGCACCTGCATGATGTAATAATATCCTGCATACATGTGTGCACCAAGGCTGTATACACATTGAAGCATGCCTCCATATCACCTCCCCTCTACACTAGACTGCTGAGACCATGTGGAGGTGGCTGAACCAAAAAAAAAAAACCAACGTATTGTCAAGTGGGAGAAGTGCTGTCCTTCCCTCTCCCCGGTTGTTTACCTTGTAAGACTTTCTGTTTTATTTGATTGCGTTGTGTATGTGTAGTCTGCAAAATAAGATCGTCAGTGTATGATAAAATGTTTAGTGTAGTGTGCACGATTTCTAGATGCATTGTTTATTTGTTAATTACCTGGGTGATCTGCATCAGGTATCTGTCTGGTAAGTGTTCTAGATCAGTCCGTCGTAGTAGACCCTTGCATATGCAGAGGCTGTTCATGAGAAATTATTTTGTCCCAATGTATTAACTTTTAATGAACATAAAGTACAATGTACATGTAATCTGTATGACTTGAGAATAGGCAAAATTCTATACCTTCTGTCAATGCGATAGTCTGCTACGCTGGACTAGTCCTATAGACGTTTATCCTTTGTGTTTCTGATAAGTGTTCAGTGTTGTATGTTGATGTTTATGTATATTGTGCAAAATAGGAGATCACTAAATGTGTGAGGTAAGTTTTTGGTGTTGTATGATGATGTTTATGAGTAGTGGGCAAAATACGAGACCACTGTTAGGTACGGTTAATTGGTAGTCATTAACGTCCAACTGAAGATTTTGTGTGTTTATAAAGTGTTTACCTTTATAACGTCTGTTAACAGTGCAGCAGAAACTGTTTAACTGATTACATTCGATAAACACAAATTTCCATCCGTGTATGCAGAACTTTGTATGCAAATTTGTGTTATGATGTGTGCTATATCAAAATCCTTACAAGCATATGTCATAGCAATGTATCATGTTCCTTTATTTTGTGCTAAGTATTTTGCATTAATTGCGTAAGCAGTAAGTGCCACGTACTAACAATTCAGCACATGGATGTATTCTAGCGCATTGTCAGAACAAGCACAAGATACTTACATCCAAACAAGTCCGAAATACATGTTCGAACAACTTAGGTGATGATCATATTATGTTCCGAATGCAATACACTGTTCAAACTTTGTATTGACGTATCTGTATTCATTATCATCAGTGACTCTGCAGTGGCGTAGGAGCTGCGATTGTTATAATTGCTAATGTTATAAGCGCGCATTTATCAATTTAAGGAGTTGAGCAATTGCTGCTAGTCAATTGCATGCAAATCGATCGTGAAACGCTAACTCAATCTAGCTTACTGCACAGCATAGTCTGGGGTGGAGCCCTAGAAGCGAACACATTTTGACTACAAAAAAAAATTTACCAGTTAAGTTTGTTTGGAGACCTTGTGGGGTTGCCCTTTAGAGGCACATGTAATATAAAACACAAAACTGATGTAGTGCAGCCAAAGTAACTATTATAACCTCCTGAGATCTTGTCGCTTCACCCTTTTCCCTTTTCATGCCCTTGCCTCTGTTTGGTCGTCATCGTCATGGCATAGAGGTTTCTATGCCCCTTACTCTCCTAATCTCCAGCTTGGCCAGATACCAGCAGCATGTCCTCCCGTCTTCCACCCTATTGTCTCTTGTGCAAGTGTTCAATGGGGGATGGGTGTAGAAATGAGGGTGTGCCCTCTTTCAGCGCAGGGAAGGAGATCTCATCCACAGTTGGGTCTTCCCTGAAGGGTTTGACTCTGTCATTTTGGGCCTACAGGGTCAGCCATTCATGACGTAGAGCCTCTTCCTCCCAGTGGGCATCACGAGGCACAGCTTCTCCATTGCTGCCTTCAGTTCCATCGATCCGCAGTCCAAACTTGGGGCTGGGGTCCATCTCTTCATGCACCATGCCATTAGGCACAACTCTATTAGCATGGAACTGCTTAAGAAGGGCCATATGGTGTCGTGCCTGGAGGGTGGCTTCATATGCCCCCAGGACTTCATCCCCGTAAGAACAGAGGCGCTCTTTGAGTTTGCTGCTAACTGCAGAGGCCGGCAAGTGAGGCTCATCCAACTGAGTACCTGCAAGAACTGGAAAGTTGCGTGGAAAATAAGTGGGGTACACAGTGTCATCCCAAGACGTCAGTGCAATGCAGGATCTTGGACATATCCTCAGAGTTTTTTTTAAAGTCCATCTGATACTCCACCAGCAAGTCGTGAGAGGGGGTTGGTTTCTCCCTTGGAAATTGGCACTAGGCTCTTCCAACTGTGCACCAAAGCCCCTGATCATTTAAACTTGTCTAGTGACACTTTTAGTTGCATTTGTAACTAACCATTTCATTGCATCTGATGTGGCTTAAGTTTGTGATTGTATTTTTGCAACCGATGATGAGTTGTTGTAGTTGTTGCAACTTGTGATTGGGGAAAGGCAGTAGTAGTACCAACCTGCAATTGTGCTCTGCATTCAGCTATGGTGGGGTTTAAGCCAGGATTTTCTGTTCGTATGTGAGATTACTAATAAGTTCTCTCATCGTATCGAACGTTGATTCCAACGTTTTACTAGAAGTCTTCCGTGCATTGGCAGTACGTTTGCATCTATATCTGCTCTTAGGAGAGCAGGGGCAGGAAGAGGAGCAGAAATGGCCAGGTCCTTCGTGGACTTGGCCATTTCTGCATTGTGTGCTCTTAGCTCTTAGCTCACCCAGCACCAATACAGGTCTCATAGCTAGCCTTACCTTTGACAGTAGTAAGCTGCGCTCAATCTCCAGCAACATGAGAAGAGACACATGACCATACAGGATATTGGAACTGAACATACCCTCACTGCTCTCCCTTATTCTCTGTTTTTTCTCTGCCTCACTTTCTTCCTCATCTGATAAGATGCACTATCTCCTCATGGGCAGATTTTGTTGTTGTTGATGGGCCAGGTATTACCTTGGATGGACCAACGGTTTTGCTCCTTCCTCAGGTTATATGGGGATGCTTCCAACTCTTTTCTTTTTGGGTGGCTTGCAGGGGGTTTTGGGGTCGGAAAGAGGCTCAATGATATCCCCCAGTGTTGTGCTTTCCAGCTCCCTGAGCAGTTGTTGTATTTGAGTGGGAAAAACCTCCTTTAGGTGAGACTGCTCATCTTCGTGCCCCTGCAACTCAACACAAACAGTAGGATAGGAGAAGTTTGTTCAGTTTTCTCTACCTCTAGCAAGCGAAACTGCTCTCTCATTTGTGTTTAGATTAGTATGTCGTTTTCATTATGCATCTGGTCATAGATCTTACCTTAACCTATGCTGAGATTAGTCTCTCCAAGTATATTTCGGAGGGCTTAAGTACAAATTGTTCACTAGTTTTATTCCTTCTTGCCTGGTTCTTCTGGTATCTACAAAAAGGCTTTGATTTCACCACTAGCTACTCCTTCAGAAAATACAAACTCAGTCTACTATAATGGTTCATCTTAAGCTTAGTAAATATATTACCACCATTGGGGAAAAGACTTTTATTTATCCAAACAAATGCTTCAGAAAACATATGCTACCCCCCCCCCCCCCCCCCCCCGTTAAGGCTCATTTTATCAGTGAACCCTTACTGGAATCCTTACCAATAGGAAGTCTTTGTGCCTGGTCAGGGCAAATTATTTGAATACACGGAAGATGTTTTTTGTTAAATGCCATCTGTATCAGCGACTCAGGATACAGTCTGAATACAATTTTATTCTCTCAGTATTAGCTTATTCAGCGGCTAAATTTAACGCAACTTTGAAAGTATTTGAAAGAGATAAAGTGGGAACGCATGCCGCTGCCGGGTGGTTGCACTTTAAAAAGTACAGTTGTATTCTAAATATTTGTCCAAGCCTCCACGAGCCACGTTAGGGTTATTGATAAAAATGGTTGTGCAAGGGTCTAACTGGCAGCTACAAGGCTCTGAAACCCTGTATAAACTCACTTTTGTTAAAAAGAGGTTGAGATGGTTACACCTTGGTGCAATCTTTTTGAATTGCACTTGGGAGGTGTCCTCTAAGGATACACTTCCTCCCAGTGGGTTGCTTGTGTTTTGTGGAGGAGGCACAGTCTCCTGGGCATTACCCGTGTTCTTTTTCGGTTGTTTAGTTGGAGCCGTCACTTTGGCTACACATATGAAGGGTATACAGTATGGATAAGAGAAGAAATATATTCTCCAATCTCAAACGCTACTTATTGGCAGTTGGTGCTACTGCGCAGCGGAAGATAGCAAGAACTGGGACTAAAATGAAATTCATAATTGTAACAATTTATGTATAACCATAGTCTGTATTCACGACTATCTTTGGTTGTCGTGGGATATTGAATTCTCGTACTGAAAAGTAATTAACAAGTATTACCACGGTTGCGAAACATAACCAGACCTGTTTCGCCTTATACCTTTACGGTAATTGTAAGGCTTCTTCAGTGGTTCTTTCACTTGACTAACGCAGCGCACAGAAAATTTGTTTAGAGTGCGTTGCTTAGCTCGGTTGCTAGGAGGAGTATCTCCCGCTTTGCAACCATTGGTTAGAATTCATATGAACCGGATGAGTCTGACGTAATACGTAGACTCAATTAATTGCGTCATACAGGTCTGTTTACCCGATCATGCGACTCTGGGTATAAGCAAGAATGAAATTTAAACCCAGCGGCTGCAGCATAGCTAGTCACTTGATCCAAATGGTTTCAAGGCTCTTTAGCATAGCTTCCGCATCCTTGATAGGTATGCGTACACTGATTGCTGCAATTGGATGGAAGATGATATCATCTATCGTGTGAGCGTCACAATGAAATGTAGTGGCAGCTTGTCACTTCCTCCTTTACGGATATGAAGTAAGTGCTGCACCACTCTGTGTTTAAATGTTTTCACAGTCTGCCCAACAAATTGTTTGCCACACTTGGTACACACTATGCGCAGGGTCATACATGTAAAGTCACCGTATATACGATGCTTTCTTTTACAGACTTTATAGAGGTGTCTGTACTTAGTATAGGGCATAGACCACATCTCCGATTGTCACATTTAGTGATTGTGCATTGGGATTCATGGTTGAGCCTTATTGGTTCAACACCATCTCTGGGACTTGTATCACTGTAGATGCAGGCACCCATGGTTCCGGTTTAGATTTAACCAGATAGTTCGAGATGGTTCTGTTTTTCTTCAAAGCCAGTGATATAAAGTCTGGTGCAAGGATCATCCAATGCCAACCACTGGTTCACGAGAGACACAGTTGGCTAACCTCCAATGCAAAACTAGCGAGCAGCCCACAAGCATTGTTTGCCCTGTAAAAGGTGGGTTGGCTGCTACAGTGGTAGCATCTACCACTATCAGCAGGGTTTGGGGTTGTGAAGGAGGGGGATTTGTACCCCCATTCATTCAAGGTGGCTCACTCATAGCTGTTGATCTATGGATGAACCCAGAAACTGCAATGCTTGTGTCAAGACAACATTGAGCTGACAACAAGAGAACACACTCACCCGTAAGACCACTCGAACAATTCAAGTGTATCGAACAGAAGATGTTTTGTGTGTATGCACGTATGTATGTTCATAACTAAAACATATCCAAGATACATAGTTGCACAATGAATACTAACTTACAATAATTATGTAAGGTCAGGAAGTTCTGGAATGTGACAGGAGAAGAATGTAGATACATCACTTCTCTGAGCAAAACAACAACTGGACCAGTTTAGCAAACCTTGGTTAAGTTTTCTAGTGCTTCTTCAGCAGTTATGATTTGGTTTCTGTTTCTTAGATGGTGCTTTTGAAAGTATACTCGTGCTGGTTATTCATAAGAGTAAACGAAAGCGTCACTACGCCACATACGTTGCAGGGAAGGCATCTTCCCTCTCCAACGATTGGTCATAGATTTTAAACCAGAAACGATGATAGAATTCAAATCGTTTGTGACGTAAGCAGACAATTATTGCTGCATCAACGTAGATGCCTATCCTGGCCGCGCATGTCTGCGGATCATCTACTCGGTGTCTGTATATACAGTATCCCCCCTGTGGCCTGGACGGTTATATTTCAGTTTGCTGCGTTTCGGAGAATGGATCTTGCAAGTGAGCCATTAGTTGTGCTATTTGCCGCTGCACTGCAGGAAAATCTGCAAGGCTTAGCTTCACGACGGGGACGTTTTCGGTTGATAGAAGGTCCAGGCTGCTGCTGCTGCTGTGGTTCATCGCTTTGCAGTTTCCATGCAGTATTATAGAATCTACGGTGCAGAAGAAAGCAAAGGAATGCAAAAGTTGGCGTCTGTATGATATATTATGATTGCGTGGAAGCATCGAACGCGACACTGCGATTAAAGATATATATTTTAATTGCATGAAAGGTGACATAATAAATAATGTTGTGTTGAAATGGATATACGGCACTAATTGACCTAGCTGATGCAAAATTCGAAAGGTGCTTCAGACAGGGGGAGGGCTGGGGGCAGCAAGGAATGGGGTACGCATCGGGCCGCTAGCATATACGGCTACAGCGGCATGCACCAAAGATCATCTGGACATGTATGTACAAGGAATGATTTTGTTGAAATGGATATACTGTACGAGGCACCTAGCCACTGCAAAATTTTATCGGTTATTCAGACAGGGGGGGTGGTGGGGGTGGGGTGTACCCAATCCCCAGTGCAGCGTTCCACCCTGCAATGTTGTCCGCGGGATGGGACACGAACCTCTTTAGGGAGGACGACAGGAAGAACCCAGACATCAGCAGGGGGCTAGTTTGCTGCACCTTGTGTGCCAATGTCTGGCTATACGGTATGAGCGACATAGCTGCTTGTTTTTAATCGAGAGTTGACACGTCGGGAGGGGACCTTAGGCAGCAACAAACAGGAGTTGGGCTTAGGGTAGCCAAGGCATAAAGTCATAGCACAACACAATTGTGTACATACAGATATGCGTAAGGGTAGGGGGAGAAGGGGGTGGGGGCGCAACGACGTGTTTTGAGTACGTATATATTGTTCACCTGCTGTTTTTGGATGTAATACACCGTACGCGTACATGTTGCAGTGAAAGCATATATCTCCATACCCACCATGCAACTTTATTGGGTTTTTTACACAACAAACTTCCTGCAGGCAGTACTACTGAGCCCGACCTTACTCAAGTGTCCAATGTAGACCTGTTGAAACAATTTCTCCAATTCATGGGGGTTGGTTATATATTAGTCTCTCTGTTCTATATAATATGTGCTTTATTGTACTATCCGGCTTTATTCTGGACACTTGTAGGACAATCGAGGTTCAGCTGCAGGGACACTCTCAAGTTACTGCCAATCATTCCTGCACGTTCTAAACTTCCTGAGAGCAGGCGCCAACGTACACGATACGCTGAGGTGTTGGTTGACTACCTATCTGAAGGCCGCCAATCGTGAAAGAGACATTTTGTTGGCAATGGCTGAAGGCCAAAGGTGAGTATATGGCACTGCATGCATGCATGGATTTATTTTAAACTTATATAATGATTATATCAGGAAAGTGGCAAGTCTGGAACGAAGTTCTCCTAGTTTTGATGTTGCAGAGGGAACTGTATGAATTACCTGGTTCCACGTTTGCCAAGGCATTGGAATCGCAGAAGTTCATGGTGCTTTTGATGTACTGTGCTATACCCCCTGCGAGGGGACGCGTAATGCGACATAGTAGGAAGGAACATACACGTACATATGACAAGAAAACTTCGTCTGACAAGGTCGCGTTCGCCGTGGACCTTTCTGCAACACAGGCTTCATCTGCACTAGGAATCGCGTCCTATTTGGCGGGACCATCCACGTCCGGGACATCCAAGACCAAAAAATGCAAGCTGCCCCCTTCTGTGGGAGACATCGTGGCCCTAGCAGAAGACACATCCACCAAACAACATCCTGTCATCTTGCTCTGCAAAGTCTTGCGGATCTACCTGGATAGCTGCGAGGTTCTGCTGGCACATTTGAAGCCGGTGAGAAAAGGCAAAAAAAATCCAAGCCCGACTTCAAACTTACCACTGGAAGAGATGCTTGGGTAGAAGGGTACGACTCACTGGTCTTCCCCGTCGATGTTGTCTACAATACAGCTAAAAGTGTTTACTCCCTTCGGACGCCAGTGCGCGACATTCACGATTACATGTCCGATGGCCAGGATTCGTCGACGGATCCTCCCTTACTTTAAAAAATGAACTTTTGAATTTAGTATAATGAATTCATATCTGTAATTACCACTGACACAAAATACAATATATACTTCTTGTCCTCTCCTGAAGATTGTAAGGGGGGGGGGGGGGGGGGAAGATAGGAGGGGGAAATGTTATAATATGTGCACGATTAATTATATAATTAATGCATAACTAATTACATTATTCATTCATTCAACCACGCTGTCGCTACAATTTAATTTAGGCTACAGAAATCCTATTGCAGCTTCGAAGGATGCAAGTCCAGAACCCTGAACCTGTAGGGAGAAAAAAAAGATATGTTCCATCATCCAACTGATTGATAAACATTTTACACCTAATACAAACGTTGAAATGTTAGCTCCGACACATTTTAGTTTTTGCAAATCCCCAAAAAAACGTGTAAAATGTACCCGTTTCTCATGGAACTGGTGTTAAAGATATGCCCTGCCCCTGGACTACACAACAGGAATACAGTGTTTGGAGCTGCAGATGCCTCTTCCTCATCCTCTCATCGTTTTTCACTTACTCCGTGCATGGATAAAAATAATAATAACATTGGTACCTGAATGATTTGCATCACCTACATTTTCGACGTGGACACCGGGGTAACAGTAGCTGCTGGGATGGTATTTGTGGTCAATAAGCTTTCAATAGTGCTGAGTTTCTAGAGAAAAGGGAATTTATTCTTGATGCTAAAAATTTAACTCAAGAAACACTTTCTGGAACGAAGTGTCAAGCGAACCTTTTGCCTCACCTAGATCCAAATTGTAATTTGATCAGGAGATGGTTGAACTTCATAAGTTCTTCATTTACTCTGATGAACTTTTAGAAAATTTGTCCAATATTTATTAGGGATGAAGAAACAGGCAGCAGCAGTAAGGATACTGAGTGTTCATCTGACTTTGAAAGGTATTGACCATTATTAGTGTTATCTGTTTTACTAAAAAATAACATTATTGCATTGTTATTCAGAAATTTAGTTATTCCTTTATATGTATGCAATCTGGAAAGTGTAAGAATACATGGTAAACAATGATCTTGTTGGTGAGAGCCCAATGGTGTGTATATGAAAAATTCAAATTCTACCCTTATCCTTCATTCATTTGTACAAGGGACACATCTCACATTTGTACACCTCACAAGTACTCCCCAATAGCATACCTGCCACCTTCACGTGGTCGTGATTGCATATTACCTTGCAACTCGACCACTCCTCCTAGCTGCCTGTGTACATGTACATGTAAGAGGAGACATTGTGCAGGTTACGACTAATAAACATGATACAGCAATTTACAACCAAAATGCAGTTTTTCTAAGCTTACTGACACACTTACTAGTTACTTATGCTTATGCCATAACATCCCTGAGATATCATCAGTGGTCACAGTCCACATCGATCACCATACATTTTCTTTTTTGTTATATGTACTTTCTCCTGTGAGGATAAAGCTAAAGGCAGTTTTGTAAATCATTATAATTATGATCTGCTCTTTACACTGGTTCGTGTAATACATGTACGCAGGAATTTTTATTTTTTTTATTTTTTGGTGTCAAGTACCTGCGTATAACAAAAGTCAGTTATAGGTATGCAAATCCACCACACACATATACACACGTGCACAGGAAACTAGTCATCAGGATACACATACTTTTTATTGCTGATTTTTTACTTGCAGGTATAGTGATGAAAGAAAGGCCTTCAAGATCTTACAACTCAGTGCAAGTTGCTTGGGAGTTTTACCATTTTGTTTCGTCAGGTAAAGAATTTTTTTTTTTTGGAGCACTGATCTTATTGTATTCATCATGGTCTATATATACAGTTCCCACATGTATCCATTGGAGTTAGAACATACTTCGTGCCTATAGTGCGAGGTTTTGAACCCTTGCCTTGGAGCTACCCAATGGATAGTCTCGTGCCCAGACCCTAATTCCCACAGCTGCGGATGGATTACATCACCGCTACGTGGAAAGAGGGTCTGGTGAACTGCTGCATTCAATTTTGTCCCGCGATTACATAACATTATTAGTCTAACGTCGGGAGGAATGCAGTGACGTATTTATGAATATGTTTAGCGTCAACACGAATGCAATTAGTTAATTGAATAATTAATTAACGCAACTGACAGAGGAGAAAGGACAAAACGTTTCCAAACAACGCTTCGCTCGTTGTCCTTCCTCCCACCGCGCATCAAATGCCCAAGGCAGAAACGGCTTAACAAAGTGACTCCCATGCCAGTTGCAAGACATACGAAGACATCCCGATCCAGTAGTACGTCTACGATGATTGGGAAGTGTTTGTCGTATGTGTAAAACAACCCTTACGTTCACCCGCTCACTTGATCGTTCGCCGTACATCCTCCAACACCATCGCAATTACCAATAACTCCCTATAATAACTAAGGTATGCAATTACTCCATACCTCGAATCTGATTGGTTCCCCAACATTCTGGTGACCGTGGACAGAATTGAGTACAGCAGTTCACCAGACCTCTTTCCACGTAGCGGTGATGTAATCCATCCGCAGCTGTGGGAATCAGGGTCTGGGTACGAGACTACCCAATGGACAGCAATGCTCAAAAGATGAGATGTCAATGCCATGCATGCATGTGTTCACCACCGGACAGCACAGAAATCACGATCGACATGCACCGCTTTCAATTTAAGCATGCAGCAGCAGTCGGGCTCATACTGTGGCGTGGTTGAAAGGGAGTCCAGACATTTCATGCAAGCGCGCACTAAGATTAAGCTTGAGTTTAAAGACACGATTATTGGACACATGCAGCTATTATATATTTTTTGTACATGTATTATTCAAACGTGCAGTTTTTCATTAATTGAACTAAACGGCCGGTATGAGAAGTGCATTACATATATATACCTATAATTATAAAAGCCATATAGCCTTTTATGGATTATAAATGAAGTGTTATAGGTTAATTTTTTACTGTTACGTGTTGTTTGACATGCAGGCGTTTAACGTGTTTTTTAACAGTTTGTTGCACTGTACATGTACAATTAAGGTTATTGCCTGCTAACTTGTTTAACATTAATCGGAAAGAGCCGAGTCGACGAGGTTGTATGACATACATGTACTGTTGCAGGTTGTTAGCACCCACATGCATATACAAGGGAGAAAAGATCTCATTCACCCAGCATGGCATAGCTCAGCAATTCTCCACTATTTAACAACTAAAAAAATAGCACAAAATCATCAACATGATGCATCACATGAGGAGAGTGTCATTCTTCAGATACTGATTTCTGAATGATCACTTCTTCTAGGTGCAAAGCCACGCCCATCTGGACCCCTGGGTTGCCGCAGTACACACCTGCAAAAATGATTGACTTTAAAAATAACATTAAAATAGGCATTACAACATACATGTTAGCAGTGGAATTTGACCCTTGTGGGTTTTTTCTCACAAGGCGGTCTGGTCTCACTGAAGCACTATGGAAAGATGGTCATAATAACCACACCTGCAAGCTAGCACAAGATGTTACATGTGGTGATAGGAGTTAAATCACCTCATGCTGATATAAATATGAAAGTTATTCATATAAGTGTGGTTGTGCCACAATATGGCAGTTGTGGTACATGCAAATACAGTAAACTCCAGCCGCACATGCATGCGGGACTCCTGCATGGTATTGCTGAGGTGGGCCCGGTACACTGGACATCACGTTGCTATGGCATTAGTGCCACAATACATGTAACATTCAAAATGAGGTGGTGGCCCACAATAGTGGGAGTTCCCCAACTGTAACCACATGTTACTTCCAATCAGCACTGTAGTGTGCATTGATTAGAGGTAAATCACCTTAGTTTTTTGACGTGAGCAGCGCTAATCCTTTGGGTCTTCTGGCTGAAGGTGGTGAGGAACTCCACCTCATCCCCAGGCTTCAGGTCGGAGAAAGAACAGCCATCAGCCAGAGAATTCATGTGGAAGAACACGTTCTCTGCCTGGTTGTCCTTCACATATGCAATGAATCCAAACTAGACGTGAAAAGATTCGTTACTAACATGGATGGGGAGGACAATGTGAGCTGTTTTACAACTGTGTCATGCATCCAATTAGAGCACACCCAGGCAACCCTTTATCCAGCCTTCTTACCTGCTCTTTGATGCTGTCAATGTTGCCTCTAATGAAGGCAAACTTTGGCCTGATGTTAACAGCCCTTAGCATCTTGCTATGGTGACTTACTCCTACTTGAAATTCAACCTGCAAATACACAGATGTGTACATGTGTAACATCTCATACATGTACAGTGTACATACAGACAAACTTACCATACTGACATGTACATGTACAATATGGCAAGAGCATGTACAGGTTAGGCTAACATACAACTGCACATACGTGTGCATGTAAATGCACCATCCACACACCCACACACAGTACTTACAGCATCCCCTTGCTGCAGTGAAGCTCTGTGGTCCTCAATGCTGGTAATACTGTAGGGCAGTTCTAGAGGAATGGCCGATCCATCAGAGGCATATTCCTGGCCGGTACACTTGATGATGCCCTCATAGTCCAGCTACACATGTACGTGTGCATGTAATACAACGATCAAGGGCCCCCACATGTACATACATTGTATATACATGTATTGGGGGCTATTTCGTTTACATAATAGTCATACACTCCCAAACCCCCCCCCCCCCCCCCCCTCAATGACAATGTGAGAGGTTTTCAAGATATTGTCCACGCAGGGAAGATGTATAATTGTCCCCTGAAAGGGTACAGTAGCCCATCAAGTACAGTGTACAAATGTACATGTATATATACCATCCAACATGTACATGTAACATACAATGTACCATGTACATGTACAGATGTACAAGTGCTATAGTAATTGGCCAATCATACATGTGTACATGTGTAGCTCTTAATACAGTACAGCAGTTACACAATTGTTGCCTCCCACTCCCCTCGTCCCCATCCCCACAGCTACAAGATGTACAACAGCTTACTGTATTTTCGGTACTTTTCATGGCTTTGATGACCACACCTTCATAGTTACCAGGCTGCACTTCCTGCAGGGCACATGCACACACATAAAATAAAAAAATTAAAAAACAGAAACATGCCCAGTCCCCTCCTCCCCAGTCTTCTGCTCATGAGTCCCCTCCTCCCCAGTCTTTCACCCTCTGCTCTTGTCAGTTCCTACATGTACTACCTACTCTGATATTCCCTCCTCCCCAGCCCCAAATTACCTCCTTTGGGATGGTTCCTTGAGGCAGCTTCCTGATCTCGTCGGCAGACATTTTGCCATTCTTCCTGACAATGCAGTACTCCACCTCGTCCATCACCTCCAGCTCCACAGGGTCACAGAACTTGTTGCAGGAACTGGAAATACAAAAGACTCATAGCAACAGTCACCAAGGCAACATCCAGTAGCCAACAATCATACATGTACATGTTGGGAGGTCCAACAGCTCTAGAGGAACTACCACATAAGGGAGCACAAAATACATGTAGCAATTTTAAGAAACATGTCCACATGCACATGTACCTACAGTATGTATGTATCACCAGACATGTATCAGCATGCACACACCCCATACCAACAAAACACCTTCACAACATGATGAAGTACAGCATGACCTCACCCAGCAGTGGTACCACATGAGGTGACCTCACCCAGCAGTGGTACCACATGAGGTGACCTCACCCAGCAGTGGTACCACATGAGGTGACCTCACCCAGCAGTGGTACCACATGAGGTGACCTCACCCAGCAGTGGTACCACATGAGGTGACCTCACCCAGCAGTGGTACCACATGAGGTGACCTCACCCAGCAGTGGTACCACATGAGGTGACCTCACCCAGCAGTGGTACCACATGAGGTGACCTCACCCAGCAGTGGTACCACATGAGGTGACCTCACCCAGCAGTGGTACCACATGAGGTGACCTCACCCAGCAGTGGTACCACATGAGGTGACCTCACCCAGCAGTGGTACCACATGAGGTGATCTCACCTGAACGGAAAGAACAGCTCACAGTCGTGTTCCTCAGACTCAATGAAGCCATAGCTGTCCTTCAGTGTGGCTATGAACCCCTGGTGGTGAGAGATATAAACATATTAGTATATGTATATGTAAAGGGAAAGGTGATGGTGTGATGGAAAGGGTGATGGTGTGATGGAAAGGGTGATGGTGTGATAGAAAGGGTGATGGTGTGATGGAAAGGGTGATGGTGTGATGGAAAGGGTGATGGTGTGATGGAAAGGGTGATGGTGTGATGGAAAGGGTGATGGTGTGATAGAAAGGGTGATGGTGTGATGGAAAGGGTGATGGTGTGATGGAAAGGTGATGGTGTGATAGAAAGGGTGATGGTGTGATGGAAAGGGTGATGGTGTGATAGAAAGGGTGATGGTGTGATGGAAAGGGTGATGGTGTGATAGAAAGGGTGATGGTGTGATGGAAAGGGTGATGGTGTGATAGAAAGGGTGATGGTGTGATGGAAAGGGTGATGGTGTGATAGAAAGGGTGATGGTGTGATGGAAAGGGTGATGGTGTGATGGAAAGGGTGATGGTGTGATGGAAAGGGTGATGGTGTGATAGAAAGGGTGATGGTGTGATGGAAAGGGTGATGGTGTGATGGAAAGGGTGATGGTGTGATAGAAAGGGTGATGGTGTGATAGAAAGGGTGATGGTGTGATAGAAAGGGTGATGGTGTGATGGAAAGGGTGATGGTGTGATGGAAAGGGTGATGGTGTGATAGAAAGGGTGAAGGTGTGATGGAAAGGGTGATGGTGTGATGGAAAGGGTGATGGTGTGATAGAAAGGGTGATGGTGTGATAGAAAGGGTGATGGTGTGATGGAAAGGGTGATGGTGTGATGGAAAGGGTGATGGTGTGATAGAAAGGGTGAAGGTGTGATGGAAAGGGTGATGGTGTGATGGAAAGGGTGATGGTGTGATAGAAAGGGTGAAGGTGTGATGGAAAGGGTGATGGTGTGATAGAAAGGGTGATGGTGTGATAGAAAGGGTGATGGTGTGATAGAAAGGGTGATGGTGTGATGGAAAGGGTGATGGTGTGATGGAAAGGGTGATGGTGTGATGGAAAGGTGATGGTGTGATGGAAAGGGTGATGGTGTGATAGAAAGGGTGATGGTGTGATGGAAAGGGTGATGGTGTGATGGAAAGGGTGATGGTGTGATGGAAAGGGTGATGGTGTGATGGAAAGGGTGATGGTGTGATAGAAAGGGTGATGGTGTGATGGAAAGGTGATGGTGTGATGGAAAGGGTGATGGTGTGATAGAAAGGGTGATGGTGTGATGGAAAGGGTGATGGTGTGATGGAAAGGGTGATGGTGTGATGGAAAGGGTGATGGTGTGATGGAAAGGGTGATGGTGTGATAGAAAGGGTGATGGTGTGATGGAAAGGTGATGGTGTGATGGAAAGGGTGATGGTGTGATAGAAAGGGTGATGGTGTGATGGAAAGGGTGATGGTGTGATAGAAAGGGTGATGGTGTGATGGAAAGGTGATGGTGTGATGGAAAGGGTGATGGTGTGATGGAAAGGGTGATGGTGTGATGGAAAGGGTGATGGTGTGATAGAAAGGGTGAAGGTGTGATGGAAAGGGTGATGGTGTGATGGAAAGGGTGATGGTGTGATGGAAAGGGTGATGGTGTGATGGAAAGGGTGATGGTGTGATAGAAAGGGTGAAGGTGTGATGGAAAGGGTGATGGTGTGATAGAAAGGGTGATGGTGTGATGGAAAGGGTGATGGTGTGATGGAAAGGGTGATGGTGTGATGGAAAGGTGATGGTGTGATGGAAAGGGTGATGGTGTGATAGAAAGGGTGATGGTGTGATGGAAAGGGTGATGGTGTGATGGAAAGGGTGATGGTGTGATGGAAAGGGTGATGGTGTGATGGAAAGGGTGATGGTGTGATAGAAAGGGTGATGGTGTGATGGAAAGGTGATGGTGTGATGGAAAGGGTGATGGTGTGATAGAAAGGGTGATGGTGTGATGGAAAGGGTGATGGTGTGATGGAAAGGGTGATGGTGTGATGGAAAGGGTGATGGTGTGATGGAAAGGGTGATGGTGTGATAGAAAGGGTGATGGTGTGATGGAAAGGTGATGGTGTGATGGAAAGGGTGATGGTGTGATAGAAAGGGTGATGGTGTGATGGAAAGGGTGATGGTGTGATGGAAAGGGTGATGGTGTGATGGAAAGGGTGATGGTGTGATGGAAAGGGTGATGGTGTGATAGAAAGGGTGATGGTGTGATGGAAAGGGTGATGGTGTGATGGAAAGGGTGATGGTGTGATAGAAAGGGTGATGGTGTGATGCAAAGGGTGATGGTGTGATAGAAAGGGTGATGGTGTGATGGAAAGGGTGATGGTGTGATAGAAAGGGTGATGGTGTGATAGAAAGGGTGATGGTGTGATGGAAAGGGTGATGGTGTGATAGAAAGGGTGATGGTGTGATGGAAAGGGTGATGGTGTGATGGAAAGGGTGATGGTGTGATGGAAAGGGTGATGGTGTGATAGAAAGGGTGATGGTGTGATAGAAAGGGTGATGGTGTGATGGAAAGGTGATGGTGTGATAGAACGGGTGATGGTGTGATAGAAAGGGTGATGGTGTGATGGAAAGGGTGATGGTGTGATAGAAAGGGTGATGGTGTGATGGAAAGGGTGATGGTGTGATGGAAAGGGTGATGGTGTGATGGAAAGGGTGATGGTGTGATGGAAAGGGTGATGGTGTGATAGAAAGGGTGATGGTGTGATGGAAAGGGTGATGGTGTGATGGAAAGGGTGATGGTGTGATAGAAAGGGTGATGGTGTGATGCAAAGGGTGATGGTGTGATAGAAAGGGTGATGGTGTGATGGAAAGGGTGATGGTGTGATAGAAAGGGTGATGGTGTGATAGAAAGGGTGATGGTGTGATGGAAAGGGTGATGGTGTGATAGAAAGGGTGATGGTGTGATGGAAAGGGTGATGGTGTGATGGAAAGGGTGATGGTGTGATGGAAAGGGTGATGGTGTGATAGAAAGGGTGATGGTGTGATAGAAAGGGTGATGGTGTGATGGAAGGTGTGGTGTGATAGAACGGGGTGATGGTGTGATAGAAAGGGTGATGGTGTGATGGAAAGGGTGATGGTGTGATAGAAAGGGTGATGGTGTGATGGAAAGGGTGATGGTGTGATGGAAAGGGTGATGGTGTGATAGAAAGGGGTGATGGTGTGATAGAAAGGGTGATGGTGTGATGAAAGGGTGATGGTGTGATTGGAAAGGGTGATGGTGTGATAGAAAGGGTGATGGTGTGATGGAAAGGGTGATGGTGTGATGGAAAGGGTTGATGGTGTGATGGAAAGGGTGATGGTGTGATAGAAAGGGTGATGGTGTGATGGAAAGGGTGATGGTGTGATGGAAAGGGTGATGGTGTGATAGAAAGGGTGATGGTGTGATAGAAAGGGTGATGGTGTGATGGAAAGGGTGATGGTGTGATAGAAAGGGTGATGGTGTGATGCAAAGGGTGATGGTGTGATAGAAAGGGTGATGGTGTGATGGAAAGGGTGATGGTGTGATAGAAAGGGTGATGGTGTGATAGAAAGGGTGATGGTGTGATGGAAAGGGTGATGGTGTGATAGAAAGGGTGATGGTGTGATGGAAAGGGTGATGGTGTGATGGAAAGGGTGATGGTGTGATGGAAAGGGTGATGGTGTGATAGAAAGGGTGATGGTGTGATGGAAAGGGTGATGGTGTGATGGAAAGGGTGATGGTGTGATGGAAAGGTGATGGTGTGATGGAAAGGGTGATGGTGTGATAGAAAGGGTGATGGTGTGATGGGAAAGGGTGATGGTGTGATGGAAAGGGTGATGGTGTGATGGAAAGGTGATGGTGTGATGGAAAGGGTGATGGTGTGATAGAAAGGGTGATGGTGTGATGGAAAGGTGATGGTGTGATGGAAAGGGTGATGGTGTGATAGAAAGGGTGATGGTGTGATGGAAAGGGTGATGGTGTGATGGAAAGGGTGATGGTGTGATGGAAAGGGTGATGGTGTGATGGAAAGGGTGATGGTGTGATAGAAAGGGTGATGGTGTGATGGAAAGGTGATGGTGTGATGGAAAGGGTGATGGGTGTGATAGAAAGGGTGATGGTGTGATGGAAAGGGTGATGGTGTGATGGAAAGGGTGATGGTGTGATGGAAAGGGTGATGGTGTGATGGAAAGGGTGATGGTGTGATAGAAAGGGTGATGGTGTGATGGAAAGGGTGATGGTGTGATGGAAAGGGTGATGGTGTGATAGAAAGGGTGATGGTGTGATGCAAAGGGTGATGGTGTGATAGAAAGGGTGATGGTGTGATGGAAAGGGTGATGGTGTGATAGAAAGGGTGATGGTGTGATAGAAAGGGTGATGGTGTGATGGAAAGGGTGATGGTGTGATAGAAAGGGTGATGGTGTGATGGAAAGGGTGATGGTGTGATGGAAAGGGTGATGGTGTGATGGAAAGGGTGATGGTGTGATAGAAAGGGTGATGGTGTGATAGAAAGGGTGATGGTGTGATGGAAAGGTGATGGTGTGATAGAACGGGTGATGGTGTGATAGAAAGGGTGATGGTGTGATGGAAAGGGTGATGGTGTGATAGAAAGGGTGATGGTGTGATGGAAAGGGTGATGGTGTGATGGAAAGGGTGATGGTGTGATGGAAAGGGTGATGGTGTGATGGAAAGGGTGATGGTGTGATAGAAAGGGTGATGGTGTGATGGAAAGGGTGATGGTGTGATGGAAAGGGTGATGGTGTGATAGAAAGGGTGATGGTGTGATGCAAAGGGTGATGGTGTGATAGAAAGGGTGATGGTGTGATGGAAAGGGTGATGGTGTGATAGAAAGGGTGATGGTGTGATAGGAAAGGGTGATGGTGTGATGGAAAGGGTGATGGTGTGATAGAAAGGGTGATGGTGTGATGGAAAGGGTGATGGTGTGATGGAAAGGGTGATGGTGTGATGGAAAGGGTGATGGTGTGATAGGAAAGGGTGATGGTGTGATAGAAAGGGTGATGGTGTGATGGAAAGGTGATGGTGTGATAGAACGGGTGATGGTGTGATAGAAAGGGTGATGGTGTGATGGAAAGGGTGATGGTGTGATAGAAAGGGTGATGGTGTGATGGAAAGGGTGATGGTGTGATGGAAAGGGTGATGGTGTGATAGAAAGGGTGATGGTGTGATAGAAAGGGTGATGGTGTGATGCAAAGGGTGATGGTGTGATTGGAAAGGGTGATGGTGTGATAGAAAGGGTGATGGTGTGATGGAAAGGGTGATGGTGTGATGGAAAGGGTGATGGTGTGATGAAAGGGTGATGGTGTGATAGAAAGGGTGATGGTGTGATGGAAAGGGTGATGGTGTGATGGAAAGGGTGATGGTGTGATAGAAAGGGTGATGGTGTGATAGAAAGGGTGATGGTGTGATGGAAAGGGTGATGGTGTGATAGAAAGGGTGATGGTGTGATGCAAAGGGTGATGGTGTGATAGGAAAGGGTGATGGTGTGATGGAAAGGGTGATGGTGTGATAGAAAGGGTGATGGTGTGATAGAAAGGGTGATGGTGTGATGGAAAGGGTGATGGTGTGATAGAAAGGGTGATGGTGTGATGGAAAGGGTGATGGTGTGATGGAAAGGGTGATGGTGTGATGGAAAGGGTGATGGTGTGATAGAAAGGGTGATGGTGTGATAGAAAGGGTGATGGTGTGATGGAAAGGTGATGGTGTGATAGAAAGGGTGATGGTGTGATAGGAAAGGGTGATGGTGTGATGGAAAGGGTGATGGTGTGATAGAAAGGGTGATGGTGTGATGGAAAGGGTGATGGTGTGATGGAAAGGGTGATGGGTGTGATAGAAAGGGTGATGGTGTGATAGAAAGGGTGATGGTGTGATGGAAAGGGTGATGGTGTGATGGAAAGGGTGAATGGTGTGATAGAAAGGGTGATGGTGTGATGGAAAGGGTGATGGTGTGATGGAAAGGGTGATGGTGTGATGGAAAGGGTGATGGTGTGATAGAAAGGGTGATGGTGTGATGGAAAGGGTGATGGTGTGATGGAAAGGGTGATGGTGTGATAGAAAGGGTGATGGTGTGATAGAAAGGGTGATGGTGTGATGTGAAAGGGTGATGGTGTGATGGAAAGGGTGATGGTGTGATGGAAAGGGTGATGGTGTGATAGAAAGGGTGATGGTGTGATGGAAAGGGTGATGGTGTGATGGAAAGGGTGATGGTGTGATAGGAAAGGGTGATGGTGTGATAGAAAGGGTGATGGTGTGATGGAAAGGGTGATGGTGTGATGGAAAGGGTGAATGGTGTGATAGAAAGGGTGATGGTGTGATGGAAAGGTGATGGTGTGATAGAAAGGGTGATGGTGTGATGGAAAGGGTGATGGTGTGATGGAAAGGGTGATGGTGTGATAGAAAGGGTGATGGTGTGATGGAAAGGGTGATGGTGTGATAGAAAGGGTGATGGTGTGATGGAAAGGGTGATGGTGTGATAGAAAGGGTGATGTGTGATGGAAGGGTGATGGTGTGATAGAAAGGGTGATGGTGTGATGGAAAGGGTGATGGTGTGATAGAAAGGGTGATGGTGTGATGGAAAGGGTGATGGTGTGAAGAAAGGGTGATGGTGTGATAGAAAGGGTGATGGTGTGATGGAAAGGGTGATGGTGTGATGAAAGGGTGATGGTGTGATGGAAAGGGTGATGGTGTGATAGAAGGGTGATGGTGTGATAGGAAAGGGTGATGGTGTGATGGAAAGGTGATGGTGTGATAGAACGGGTGATGGTGTGATAGAAAGGGTGATGGTGTGATGGAAAGGGTGATGGTGTGATAGAAAGGGTGATGGTGTGATGGAAAGGGTGATGGTGTGATGGAAAGGGTGATGGTGTGATAGAAAGGGTGATGGTGTGATAGAAAGGGTGATGGTGTGATGCAAAGGGTGATGGTGTGTGATGGAAAGGTGTGATGGTGTGATAGAAAGGGTGATGGTGTGATGGAAAGGGTGATGGTGTGATGGAAAGGGTGATGGTGTGATGGAAAGGGTGATGGTGTGATAGAAAGGGTGATGGTGTGATGGAAAGGGTGATGGTGTGATGGAAAGGGTGATGGTGTGATAGAAAGGGTGATGGTGTGATAGAAAGGGTGATGGTGTGATGGAAAGGGTGATGGTGTGATAGAAAGGGTGATGGTGTGATGCAAAGGGTGATGGTGTGATAGAAAGGGTGATGGTGTGATGGAAAGGGTGATGGTGTGATAGAAAGGGTGATGGTGTGATAGAAAGGGTGATGGTTGTGATGGGAAAGGGTGATGGTGTGATAGAAAGGGTGATGGTTGTGATGGAAAGGGTGATGGTGTGATGGAAAGGGTGATGGTGTGATGGAAAGGGTGATGGTGTGATAGAAAGGGTGATGGTGTGATAGAAAGGGTGATGGTGTGATGGAAAGGTGATGGTGTGATAGAACGGGTGATGGTGTGATAGAAAGGGTGATGGTGTGATGGAAAGGGTGATGGTGTGATAGAAAGGGTGATGGTGTGATGGAAAGGGTGATGGTGTGATGGAAAGGGTGATGGTGTGATAGAAAGGGTGATGGTGTGATAGAAAGGGTGATGGTGTGATGGAAAGGGTGATGGTGTGATGGAAAGGGTGATGGTGTGATAGAAAGGGTGATGGTGTGATGGAAAGGGTGATGGTGTGATGGAAAGGGTGATGGTGTGATGGAAAGGGTGATGGTGTGATAGAAAGGGTGATGGTGTGATGGAAAGGGTGATGGTGTGATGGAAAGGGTGATGGTGTGATAGAAAGGGTGATGGGTGTGATAGAAAGGGTGATGGTGTGATGGAAAGGGTGATGGTGTGATGGAAAGGGTGATGGTGTGATAAGAAAGGGGTGATGGTGTGATAGAAAGGGTGATGGTGTGATGGAAAGGGTGATGGTGTGATGGAAAGGGTGATGGTGTGATAGAAAGGGTGATGGTGTGATAGAAAGGGTGATGGTGTGATGGAAAGGGTGATGGTGTGATGGAAAGGGTGATGGTGTGATAGAAAGGGTGATGGTGTGATGGAAAGGTGATGGTGTGATAGAAAGGGTGATGGTGTGATGGAAAGGGTGATGGTGTGATGGAAAGGGTGATGGTGTGATTGAAAGGGTGATGGTGTGATGCAAAGGGTGATGGTGTGATAGAAAGGGTGATGGTGTGATGGAAAGGGTGATGGTGTGATAGAAAGGGTGATGGTGTGATAGAAAGGGTGATGGTGTGATGGAAAGGGTGATGGTGTGATAGAAAGGGTGATGGTGTGATGGAAAGGGTGATGGTGTGATGGAAAGGGTGATGGTGTGATGGAAAGGGTGATGGTGTGATAGAAAGGGTGATGGTGTGATAGAAAGGGTGATGGTGTGATGGAAAGGTGATGGTGTGATAGAACGGGTGATGGTGTGATAGAAAGGGTGATGGTGTGATGGAAAGGGTGATGGTGTGATAGAAAGGGTGATGGTGTGATGGAAAGGGTGATGGTGTGATGGAAAGGGTGATGGTGTGATAGAAAGGGTGATGGTGTGATAGAAAGGGTGATGGTGTGATGGAAAGGGTGATGGTGTGATTGAAAGGGTGATGGTGTGATAGAAAGGGTGATGGTGTGATGGAAAGGGTGATGGTGTGATGGAAAGGGTGATGGTGTGATGGAAAGGGTGATGGTGTGATAGAAAGGGTGATGGTGTGATGGAAAGGGTGATGGTGTGATGGAAAGGGTGATGGTGTGATAGAAAGGGTGATGGTGTGATAGAAAGGGTGATGGTGTGATGGAAAGGGTGATGGTGTGATGGAAAGGGTGATGGTGTGATAGAAAGGGTGATGGTGTGATAGAAAGGGTGATGGTGTGATGGAAAGGGTGATGGTGTGATGGAAAGGGTGATGGTGTGATAGAAAGGGTGATGGTGTGATAGAAAGGGTGATGGTGTGATGGAAAGGGTGATGGTGTGATGGAAAGGGTGATGGTGTGATAGAAAGGGTGATGGTGTGATGGAAAGGGTGATGGGTGTGATGGAAGGGTGATGGTGTGATGGAAAGGGTGATGGTGTGATGGAAAGGGTGATGGTGTGATAGAAAGGGTGATGGTGTGATAGAAAGGGTGATGGTGTGATGGAAAGGGTGATGGTGTGATGGAAAGGGTGATGGTGTGATAGAAAGGGTGATGGTGTGATGGAAAGGGTGATGGTGTGATGGAAAGGGTGATGGGTGTGATGGAAAGGGTGATGGGTGTGATGGAAAGGGTGATGGTGTGATAGAAAAGGGTGATGGTGTGATAGAAAGGGTGATGGTGTGATGGAAAGGGTGATGGTGTGATGGAAAGGGTGATGGTGTGATGGAAAGGGTGATGGTGTGATAGAAAGGGTGATGGTGTGATGGAAAGGGTGATGGTGTGATGGAAAGGTGATGGTGTGATAGAAAGGGTGATGGTGTGATGGAAAGGGTGATGGTGTGATGGAAAGGGTGATGGGTGTGATAGAAAGGGTGATGGTGTGATAGAAAGGGTGATGGTGTGATGGAAAGGGGTGATGGTGTGATGGAAAGGGTGATGGTGTGATAGAAAGGGTGATGGTGTGATGGAAAGGGTGATGGTGTGATGGAAAGGGTGATGGTGTGATGGAAAGGGTGATGGTGTGATGGAAAGGGGTGATGTGTGATAGAAAGGGTGATGGTGTGATAGAAAGGGTGATGGTGTGATGGAAAGGGTGATGGTGTGATGGAAAGGGTGATGGTGTGATGGAAAGGGTGATGGTGTGATAGAAAGGGTGATGGTGTGATGGAAAGGGTGATGGTGTGATGGAAAGGGTGATGGTGTGATAGAAAGGGTGATGGTGTGATGGAAAGGGTGATGGTGTGATGGAAAGGGTGATGGTGTGATAGAAAGGGTGATGGTGTGATGCAAAGGGTGATGGTGTGATGCAAAGGGTGATGGTGTGATGGAAAGGGTGATGGTGTGATGGAAAGGGTGATGGTGTGATGGAAAGGGTGATGGTGTGATGGAAAGGGTGATGGTGTGATGCAAAGGGTGATGGTGTGATTGCAAAGGGTGATGGATGTGATGGAAAGGGTGATGGTGTGATGGAAAGGGTGATGGTGTGATGGAAAGGGTGATGGTGTGATGAAAGGGTGATGGTGTGATGGAAAGGGTGATGGTGTGATGGAAAGGGTGATGGTGTGATGGAAAGGGTGATGGCTGTGATAGAAAGGGTGATGGTGTGATAGAAAGGGTGATGGGTGTGATGGAAAGGGTGATGGTGTGATGGAAAGGGTGATGGTGTGATGGAAAGGGTGATGGTGTGATGGAAAGGGTGATGGTGTGATGGAAAGGGTGATGGTGTGATGGAAAGGGTGATGGTGTGATAGAAAGGGTGATGGTGTGATAGAAAGGGTGATGGTGTGATAGAAAGGAACATGTAATGGACGTGACAGATGGTAAATGTACATTTACAATGTACTAAAAAAAATGTACCACAGCTGAAAACATCACCACATACATTCTGCAGTGTAGTACAATGTACATGTACATAATTATACTCATGTACCTGGAATCTGAAGTCCTTTGCCCATTGGATGACTTTTATGCCGGTGGCATAACAGAGCTCATCGTAGGAGCGGCAGGCGATCCTGAACTGAACCTGATCACCAAAGTGCAAGGGTTCAGGTGACCAGTAGAAGGTGACCTCCTCATCCCCAGACCCTTCCTCGCTGTGAAGCCTGATGGTGCCATGATCACTGGTGCTAAGGAAAAGTGAAACAGAACATTATTGCTTGACATACATGCACAGTGTGCAAGTACATGTGTACATGTACTTCATGATGAGTGCAATATCCAGGTTGCACATGTAAATGTACATGTATGTATGTACATGTGTACATTGTATGTATACGTGCAAGTACTTCTCACAAGAGAGGCACATATACATGTGCACATATGAATTAATTATTGGCTCACGCGGTATGGTACATGTACATGTATATACTACAAGTACATGCACATGTATATGAGTAATGTTCGTACCACTTTGACAGCCACTTGTAAGTACATGTATACATGTATATACATGTACTGTACATGTGTTAGGTACAACACAATGGTCTAATGCTCTACATGTGCATATGTAATATAAAGAGTGGATCTATTATAACCCCTTTTGTGAGCAGTACAATGTACATGCTTCTTCAGCACTTCACTCACGCCTGGATCTTAAATGGCTGTGGTGGATTTCTGCTACATTCAGTCTGCAGCTCCAACTCCACTGTGCCTACGTACACCTCCTCTGAGATGTCCTGCGAGGGAGGGTGGAGGGGGGAGGGGGGAACATGTGCTAATAGAGGAAAGTGATTGTATCAAAACACTTTTTATAACAAGTACAGTACACTGTACATGTACATTTGTAGTAACCTATAACATATGTACATGTACATGTGTGCTTGTACATGTACATGTACACTGTACAAGAACATGCAGACTATACCTTATAAGTAAAACAGATACACCTATAAATGCACACATACACTGTACGTACACACACGATGCTCACCTCAAACTGCACTGTTCTGTGAGGAAGAATGGAAATCCTCACCGCATGAAGTCGTTCATTGGTGTAGTCCTGTGTAAGTAAGGGTGTGAGCTAACGTTCATGTGTCTAGGAACATCACATCATGCACATGCGGTGTACACTGTCAGCACTCATAATGTACATGTATGATGACCACCTTAGTGCTGTGAAGGGGGGGGTGTGTCCCTTGGTGCATGTGGGGACATAAAATAACTCACATTGTGAACACTGAACTCCACCTCATCATGCTGAGCCAATATGTGCTCCTGGGGAGGAGGGAGGAGGAAAGAAAGAGAGGGAGAGAGAGAGAGAGAGAGAGGGGGGGGGGGAGAGAGAGAGAGAGAGAGGGGGGGAGAGAGAGAGAGAGAGAGAGGGGGGGGGAGAGAGAGAGAGAGAGAGAGAGGGAGAGAGAGAGAGAGGGAGAGAGAGAGAGAGGGAGAGAGAGAGAGGGAGAGAGAGAGGGGGGAGAGAGAGAGAGAGAGAGAGAGAGAGAGAGAGAGAGAGAGAGAGAGAGAGAGAGAGAGAGAGAGAGAGAGAGAGAGAGGGGGAGAGAGAGAGAGAGAGAGAGAGAGAGAGAGGGAGAGAGAGAGAGAGAGAGGGGAGAGAGAGAGAGAGAGAGAGGGTAATAATAACAAGGATAGTAAGGAAAATGGTCTGATGAACGTTGTCACCTTATAATGTTGTCCATGTACATGTACACACACACATGTACACACACATGTACATGTACACACATATGTACACACATATGTACACACAGTTTTTCACTTTCATTGTGTTACAGTACATGATCACCAACACCTTATGATAAAATACCTCCACAAATGCAGAGTACATGTATCTCACACTCTCACACACACAAACATCTCCACATATTACAACTGACTATGTCAATGACTTCATTGAAATGGAAGAACAGCCTGGCATCTCTGTTGGCACAACGAATGAATCCAAAGCCATCCCTGAGAGTAGCCACCACACCCTGTGTGTGTGTG
>OX442417.1:4719837-4791614 GCA_949361645.1 Spongilla lacustris | reverse complement strand
CCAGCTAATAAACCAGCTAATTAACCAGGTAATAAACCAGCTAATAAACCAGGTAATAAACCAGCTAATAAACCAGGTAATAAACCAGCTAATAAACCAGGTAATAAACCAGCTAATAAACCAGCTTAATAAACCAGCTAATAAACCAGGAAATAAACCAGCTAATAAACCAGGTAATAAACCAGCTAATAAACCAGGTAATAAACCAGGTAATAAACCAGCTAATAAACCGGCTAATAAACCAGGTAATAAACCAGGTAATAAACCAGCTAATAAACCAGCTAATAAACCGGCTGTACACGTACATGTACACATTCGCACATACATGTACACGTACACATCTACATGTTCAATTTACAGCTATGGACAGTTACAGCACCACTATGTTTAGTACGTATGTATTATAGCTACATGTGTACCTCGGGGATTATTGAGATATCCCAAACTTCAGTATTTCTGGGACTCTGTTTTACAGTACACGTACATCTACATTGTAGATACATGTTATCTGATTGCCATAGCCCTGGCATGCTTGATAATGATAGCCCTTCTCAAAGTTCTCTTTTAATGGCCCACAAAACATGGATGGAAACACCTGTTGTCTGGGCAATCAACCAGCCCATCAGACCAATTATCAGCAAAGCATTTGGAATGGACAGCATTTCTGCCACAAGCTGAGCTAAAGAGTAAGAGTGCTCCAACGAATCAGCTCCACTACACGTATGGAAAGGCTAGTGATAATGTGTTCTGGTTGCCCCTGGGATCTTCAGGGTAACAATTACAGCCAGCTAGGGATTAGGACCTTTTATGACTCCAATCAAACGGCCAACCAGTGTGTTTTGCCAACCGATACATTAGACACCTTTCCACTTTCCTCCATATGTTCCTCTCCCTCCTCAATATGCCCCTCCCCACACACTTGTGCCCCTCCCCACACACTTGTACCCCTCCTCATCACCACACACACATCACCTACCTCCTTCCCCCTCCCATGGGTAAATGACCTGATGACAGGCTTCTTGACAGCACCCTGAAGCGTATCAGTGCCAATGTCATCAAACCGGACTGACCCAGCGGGGAGAACCTTGAGCTGAGTGGCTACCTCCTTGCCCTGTGGAGCAATGTGCAGGTCACATGCCATATCACATGCAGGTCACAAGCCATATCACATGCAGGTCACATGCCATATCACATGCAGGTCACATGCTATATCACATGCAGGTCACATGCTATATCACATGCAATACATGTACATGTACAGATCACAATTGCTACACTGTATGTGTACAAGAGGATATGATTAAGCACATGCGCGTTTTTATGTGGTTTCGGTACAAATGCATGCTGCTAGCACAGAATATACATGTACTGTACATGTTCATATAGTCACATCAATGCCAATGGCTGCAATCAAACATCACCTCACCAGTGTTATTGCATGTACATGTACATGTATGTACATGTACCAGCATTAATAAGTTTACCATTTGAATTCCTCGGGTTTTTTTTTTTTTATCCCTAATGGCAACTGGTATGATGTCATAAATTAAGTGTTTCTTATAGTCCATATGCACTAAACCCGTTTTTATTATTTCCTTAATTGCTATCTCCTCCACCCCTGTGTGCCCACCATACACACATGCACATACATGTACATGTACATATACTTGTAGCTGTGGGGGGTTGATTCAACACCTACCATCAATATACCACTTCAAAACAGCACATAGTTCTAACTAACTTGGGAAGGGGAGGGATGGGGAAGAGGAGAGGAGGGATGGGGAAGAGGAGGGGAGGGAGGGGGAAGAGGAGGGGAGGGAGGGGGAAGAGGAGGGGAGGGAGGGGGAAGAGAATGGGAGGGATGGGGAAGAGGATGGGAGGGAGGGGGAAGAGGAGGGGAGGGAGAAGAGGAGGGGAGCGAGGGGGAAGAGGAGGGAGGGAGGGGAGATGGGGAAGAGGATGGGAGAGGATGGGAGGGAGGGAGGGAGAGGAGGGGAGGAGGGAGAAGAGGAGGGGAGCGAGGGGAAGAGGAGGGGAGGGAGGGGGAAGAGAATGGGAGGGAGGGAGAAGAGGATGGGAGGGAGGGGGAAGAGGAGGGGAGGGAGAAGAGGAGGGGAGCGAGGGGGAAGAGGAGGGGAGGGAGGGGGAAGAGAATGGGAGGGAGGGGGAAGAGAATGGGAGGGATGGGGAAGAGGAGGGGAGGGAGGAGGAAGAGGAGGGAAGGGACCATGTACATACACATCACAGTACATATACAACACAGCAGTGTGGTACAGTCTGCTATTGTACACACCTGTCTGTCTTGGACCACAAACTCCACACACGCTCCCACACATATCTCAGCCTCACAGCCTGGTGTGAGCTCACTGTTGTGGAAGAAGATCTGTGGAGGTGGAGGGGAGGGGAGGTGAGGTGAGGGGAGGTGAGGTGAGGGGAGGGGAGGGGAGGGGAGGGGAGGGGAGGGGAGGGGAGGGGAGGGGAGGGGAGGGGAGGGGAGGGGAGGGGAGGGGAGGGGAGGGGAGGGAATGGGGACGAGGTAAGGAAAGAACAGACGGGAGAGGGAGGGAAAAAAATAAGTAATGGCAAATGAACAGAAAGTGAATGAGTACACAGTTTTTGTTGTGTGTCAGAGGTGAGACTGGGGATGAGATTTGATCCACATACATGCAACTAAGGTACAGCACATACATTTACCATATACAAGAATATACATGTACAGTGTACATGTAGTGTACATGTACATCTGTACATACTAACTTTAACATACTGTTGGATTTAATATTGGAAAGAGTTTACAGGCACTCACATCTTTGGCTTCATCAGCTCGTTCAATAAATCCAAATGATTCCTTCAAAGTCTTGACCACACCCTACAGGAATGACATCATCTTGCAATGTACATACATGTACAATGTAATTAAATTCATAGTATGAGGGAACAAGACTTATACCTTGGCAGTATGCAACGAGGGGGAGGGAGGGGGAGGGAGGGGAGGGAGGGGGAGGGTTGTGTGCTACATGAACAAAGAAGTCTTTCGCTTGGGGACCTAATAGTTACAGTTACATAACACCACTCACCTGCACTTTCTCCACTTTTGCTGGCTGAACAAGACGCACAAGTCTAGCTCTGAGTGCTGTGGTTCTGAGGGAGGGAGGGAGGGAGGGAGGGAGGGAGGGAGGGAGGGAGGGAGGGAGGGAGGGAGGGAGGGAGGGAGGGAGGGAGGGAGGGAGGGAGGGAGGGAGGGAGGGAGGGAGGGAGGGAGGGAGGGAGGGAGGGAGGGAGGGAGGGAGGGAGGGAGGGAGACGGAAGGACAAGAAAAGATGAAAGGAGGGTGAAAGGATTGAGGGGGATGAGAGCACACAAACTACATGTATTCAATATGCTAAGTATCTCATATGTAAATTTATGTATATTGATTTATACATGTACATGTGCAAATAAAAATAAGTAGGTACATGTACATGTACATACACATGTACATGTACATGTAACCTGCTGTGTTACATCACGATATTTTATTGTGAACACCAAAAATTCCTACATGCACATCACCATGGATGATGTCCAGAGGGATAAACAGATGCAGTTATACAACTGTTACCTTTTGTTCCTGGCCATGTAGAAGGAGACCTCATCTCCCTTGTGGATCTCCCTGTCGTCATTCACATCAGTGAACGCATAGGGAACAAAGAAGCATTCCTGTTGAGGTAAGGCATTAATTAGAGATAGCAAAGTGAGAAGGAGCACCATACATGAGTATAATGTGGAGGGAAGGCCAACACTATTTAGGGGTAATGTGGAGGGATAATGTGGAGGGAGGCACTATTTAGGGATAATGTGAATGGTAGGCACTATTCAAGGATAATATGAATAGTAAGCACTATTTAGGGATAATGTGAATGGTAGGCGCTATTTAGAGATATTGTGAAGGGAGGCACTATTTAGGAATAATGTGGAGGGAGGCATTATTTAGGGATAATGTGAATGGTAAACACTATTTAGGGATGATGTGAATGGTAGGCACTATTTAGGGATAATGTGAATGGTAGGCACTATTTAGGGATAAAGTGGAGGGAAGGCACTATTTAGGGATCATGTGAATGGTAGGCACTATTTAGGGATAATGTGAATGGTAGGCACTATTTAGGGATAAAGTGGAGGGAAGGCACTATTTAGGGATAAAGTGGAGGGAAGGCACTATTTAGGGATAAAGTGGAAGGAAGGCACTATTTAGGGATGATGTGAATGGTAGGCACTATTTAGGGATAATATGAATGGTAGGCACTACTTTGGGATAAAGGCACTATTTAGGGATCATGTGAATGGTAGGCACTATTTAGGGATAAAGATCATGTGAATGGTAGGCACTATTTAGGGATAATGTGGAGTGAGGCACTATTTAGGGTTATGTGGAGAGACCTCCCCAATCAATGACCACCTCATCACCCATCACATCTCCCTAATTAATGCTCACCCCATTACCACTCACCCCATTTCTCTCGTAGATGATCCTGCCCATGCCAAGGTCACCTGGGGCCCTGACACCTCCCCCTCCCTGGAGGGTGGCCAAAATGAGAGTAAAGATTGGAACAAGAAAATGGTAGCAGCATGGACACAATACACTGTATGCTGCACATGAGAACAGCCTACGCTTACATACATGTATGCTTCAATACTGAAACCAGTGGCAATTTAATATAGGTATTTTCAATAAAGCAGTATAACCAATTGACAGGTTGTAAGGTACATGTACAACTAACTGTATCCTAGTGAACCATGTGACAGATCTGCAAGCAAAATATCCTGCCCATCACTATCTCCCCCTCCCTCCCCCGCACATATCTAGAAGCCCTGCAGTGTTCATGCACACACACACCCCCTCCCTTGCACTTATCACCCACCTTAACTTTGGGGGGGTCCATCCTCATGATCTGTGGCTCGCAGTCCACCCTCCCCAGCAGCCTCTCCTCCCCCACACTCTCAAAGGACACGGTGCCCGAGGGAAGGTGGGCCAAGCGACGAGCTATCAGCTTCCCCGTACGGGCATCTGTGCCCACCTCAAACTCCACTTCATCTTAGGTGGGGGGGGGGGGGGAGGTTAAGGTATGAAACATGCATATGGTGTAGCAAGGGCGGGTCATTAGTAGCAAGGGTGAATCTCAGTATCTCCATGTACACATGTACATGTATTACAGATCAAATGACTTCAGCTACATGTACCTTGCTACTAGTACATGTACATGTATGCTGTAGGTACCTCACTACATGTATACACTGGGGGAGGAGTGGAGGATAGGAGGAATGGTTAGAGGATAGTGGCTGGAGGAAATGGGATGGGGTTGGGGATATGGGGAGGGATTTTAAAATGTACTTGTACATGTACATGCAGGTACCCACTGTTGTGTACTCAAATGTACACAACATTGGCTGATTGCTATACATGCAGTCGTGCATGTAAATAGATACATGAACATGTACAGTACATGTATTGGATATGACATGCAATAACAAATCACCTCTCCCCTCCTCCTCCTACACCCTCCTCCTCCCCAGGCTTTACCCCCAGGTTGCAGTTCACCGGGATCCTCGCTGCACTGAGAGAAGTGGAAGAACACTGACTCATTCCGTTCGCAGCAGGTGATAAAACCAAATGAAGGCTGTGAGGGAGGGAGGGAGGGAGGGAGGGAGGGAGGGAGGGAGGGAGGGAGGGAGGGAGGGAGGGAGGGAGGGAGGGAGGGAGGGAGGGAGGGAGGGAGGGAGGGAGGGAGGGAGGGAGGGAGGGAGGGAGGGAGGGAGGGAGGGAGGGAGGGAGGGAGGGAGGGAGGGAGGGAGGGAGGGAGGGAGGGAGGGAGGGAGAAACACATACATGTACATGTATCAGACCAATGTGGACAATAGAGGGGCCATGTACATGACACACAAGGGTACAGCACTGATAACACAATGTACCAACAAGAGGTTACTCACCATCAACTTGTCAATAATGCCAGTCTCTCTAACACTACAGGGAGAGGAGGAGGAAAACTCATTATGTGTACACTCTTAATGGCCTCGTCTGCTAAGAATGACATAGAAAATCATGAATACAACATACCTACAGTATACAGGTTACACACATCTAGGGTTTCAAGGTTTTAGGGTTTAACAGTTGCAAACAAAGTACACTTGACATCATGATCCTGACCCCAAACCTTCCATCACCACCTGGAATACAAATCTGGTGGTGTCAAATTTGAGCTTTTGCAGCACTCTGGGGTGCAAAATGACCCCACAAAACATAACAGCACCAATTATCCACAGTCCATTGGCACTGTGTACACTTAATACTTCACGTACCATACACAAAACCGTATCTGACAGTACATGTGCACACACACACACAAATACTGTACACCTACATGTACAGTGTACATGTACATGTACCAAGTGTGCACCCTACATGTACATGTGCACACACACACACACAAATACTGTACACCTACATGTACAGTGTACATGTACATGTACATGTACAGTGTATGAGAATGTACATGTACATGTCTTTTGCAATGACACTTTCGACATACCTTCCAGTGTTCTGTG
This sequence comes from Spongilla lacustris, assembly GCA_949361645.1. Classification (NCBI taxonomy): domain Eukaryota; kingdom Metazoa; phylum Porifera; class Demospongiae; order Spongillida; family Spongillidae; genus Spongilla; species Spongilla lacustris. Next base: position 4,785,032 of record OX442417.1, on the reverse strand, counting down.
GAAATGAAGATGTGCCCGTTGGGGCAGCTGAAGGCTTGCCGCTGTCCACACTCTTTCCCCTGGTGCGGAACAATGAATTCTGTGTGGGGAGGCAGTGATTAATGTGTGTGGGGGGGGGGCAGTGATGTGTGTGTGTGGGGGGCAGTGATTAATGTGTGTGTGGGGGGCAGTGATTAATGTGTGTGTGGGGGGGGGCAGTGATTAATGTGTGTGTGGGGGGGGCAGTGATTAATGTGTGTGTGGGGGGGGGCAGTGATTAATGTGTGTGGGGGAGGGGGGCAGTGATTAATGTGTGTGTGTGGGGGGCAGTGATTAATGTGTGTGTGGGGGGGCAGTGATTAATGAATATCATACAATGTTCAGTGTAGGTTACATGTGGGGCCTGGGGACCTGGGGACTCTCCCTTTTTATCCCAATATTTAATCACATTGCCTTCCTACCACAATATCTCCCCCTCCCCACCCCCATCCAAACCCTTATTTCATGACAGTATTATATGCACACCCATTAAAGGAAGTCTGGCGATAACACATGTACATGTGTACACTGCAATATAGTAGGTACAGATGTAACCAGATGTCGGCAGCCTTGTACATGTTTAGAGCGTGCATCATTTAGAACTGATACGCAAGTTAAGTTATGATTGCAAAATTATTCAACTCTGTGCAATGCAAAATCTCGATTTTTATCAACTGTACATTGTACATGTGCCTGTTATTATGCCCATGCAATGACCATTACATGTAAGATGGACCAAATGTTGTCCATCAGGACCTCAACACACAACAGCAGAGGTGTGTGAAGTCGTGTCGCCAAGTGTTCAGTTCAGAGCAATTTCACAATACCGATTGGAACTTAATGAGCACTCTGACAGGAATGTGCACAGGAATGGGACATGCAGACAAGCAGATGGCACGGGATGGTGAGAGGAGTGACACACACAGCTGCAAGTCTGTTTACAAAGGAAGGGTACATGTACATATGGTACATGCAGATAGCAGAGCTCTGTAGTAGGAAGGGAGGGGGTACTATTGTACATGGCATGGACCAGATACATGTACATGTACTGTACATGAAAGTTAGAGTTTATAGCAAATTTACAATTTAAAAAGGTGGTGTTCAAAGGTACATACAAACGTACCATACATATGTGTATCTCCCCAAGCCTACAACACAACATCCATGTGCATGTGCCTGGATCACATCATGGTTGTACTCACTTGATACATTTAGAGCGGTGAGAAGTTGAAGAAAGGAATAGGAAAACAGTTGACTGTGCAAGAGTCTTGGTCAACTCTCTTGTCTGTAGCAGAGTAGGTGAGTGATGTGGTGATAGTGTATGATATGACGTAATGTCTGATTGAGTCTGGTGTGAGGTGTCAAGGGAACATGAAGAGCTGTACAGGGAGGTGGTAGGAGGAAGAGGTAGAGTCACGGAGGGTGAAGAGGTGGAGTCAGGGAGAGTAAAGAGGTGGAGTCAGGGAGAGTAAAGAGGTGGTCACGGAGGGTGAAGAGGTGGAGTCAGGAGTGCATGGAATGATATTGCATGTGAGTGTGGGGTTGATGGTATGTGCATTGCATTGTTTAAGTGCAGGAAGAGAAGACATACATGTACAAATAATTGAGAACACCTTCGTGTACCAAGCTGTTACAAAGAACAGGAGGTGTGTGCGCACGTGAACAACACATTGTATCCTGCCAACAACAGAACCTTAATTATGTGGTGCTGAAATACAGGCAGATGAGATTTAATAATTAGCATTTCAAAACCACCATCCCCTTCCAACCATCTGTCTAGACCACACCCACCCACCACAGGTGTGATACATCTGCTGAGGTGCAGTGGGGTGTGGGTGTGGGTGTGGGGGTGTGGGAGTGGCCAAGGAATGATAGGTATGTGCACTTGTTTAACTTCAATACCTTATCTAGTTTCCCTTATCTTATCATCTCCCTCCTTTTAAAAGGCACCTAGCAACCTTCAGTCCCTTTGGGCATACTAACCAAAGGGAGTGTGGGCAGTGGGCAAGACATCAGTTGAGGTGGACAATGGATTATTTCAGATGGGGCAAATTTACTATTATAGAGCTATTATAAAGAGGCCCATATTCCTGGTGCATACAGCGAGTGGCCCCCTCGCGAGGCAACATGCCCCAGGGTGTAACAGACATCAGTATTCGTTACAACAATCCACCTTGGCACCCCTGCACTTCCCCATCTCAACACTATCCGCATTCTCGGGATAGACTTGCACGTTTCTAAACATAGCCCTAATATATATATATATATATATATATAAAAGCTTCACAACGGCATCTACTGGTAGGTCATACAGGCACACCATGGCGGTCAACCATAACACGCACACTGCAGTTATACGCACGCTCACACCCACACACACATATACACAGACACATCCAATACCACACTTTCTAACTCCCCCTCCCCGCAAAGTGAGCACTAAATAGATGACAAAAAAACATGCACGATAACAACCATAAATTTATACCCACCGCGCACTGACAAATTCAAACCTTCGAGTAGTCGTAGACGTTCATATATATTTCTACGAAATTGAATTCGCGGCTTTTGAGTACATTAGGCACTAAGGTTGTTGTCTCTTGTCAGAAGTGCTTACCGCGTCCCTTCTCCGTTAATATACATAAGCGTCGCAAACATAGTCTAGTACGCAATATGTACATATTAATATAGCTATATTAATTTCATTAAAATTAATAGATGCGTGCATGACCAATAATCGCGCACGTGCACAATAGACATATCATGTTGCTTAGCAATCGTAATGTCCACGCCCTTCTCCTAGTTGGGGATGGTAGGATACCATAGTGGGGATACAAATGCCTCACCCGAAGCGCTGAAGCTGATAACTTTGTATACAGCGCTGCAGTGGCCGGCCCGTGATTTTGGACCCGGGGAGAGAAGGAGGGGGGGGGGGGGGGCGGGGGCGGGGTTCGATAAAGACAATGCCCAAATTTTTTAGAGACTTTTTTCTTGCGTAATAGTATAATAATACGATGTTATATGTAACTGATATCGGACCCTGAAAACCATATGCAATGCAGTAACAACTGTTCTACATCTACAACCGGAGAAAATATATCTATATTACTATATAATTATCTCTGCTACAACAACTACATGAAATATATATTATCTCTGTCACCCGAATCAGTTTTGGCGGGACTCCTCTTGCAGCCTTGGAGTCGCTAAGGACGAGAAGAAGAGGATTTATGAGCAGGCCGTATCTGAGTGTGTGTGTGTGTGTGTGTGGGGGGGGGGGGGGGGGGGGGGGGCTTTACACCAACGTCGACGTCGGGCCACGCCGATGCTGAACGCATGACATGCGGTTGCTCATTATTGTACGCGGCCTGAGTGACGCAATATTAAATTGCGACGGATGATACTGGTCTGGTCATTAGACTAACGTCTTCGCAGTTGACCTGTTACCTACGCAATTCCAAGGTGGCCTAATAGTATATAGATAATATTATATACATAATTATATTATATAATTATATATATATATATAATAATATTATTATTATATATAATTATAATATAATATTATTATAATATGCTATTCGTTATTTGCATACATCGTCCCCATAGGCAACCCCCCGGATTGCCCGCGGCAAAAAGGAATCGAAGGATTCATCAATGAAATCAAAGAGTGAATATAGAAGTCAGACGACGTTAAAAATAGTACTAGATATGGGGGAAAGGATTCAGGACTTGATTTCAGTGGTGATAAGAAGTGCATGACAAGCAGGGATAGTACGAAACTCTACATATACGACAGTCTGGGACGAGGAAGAGTTTACGCTGAGAACGAGATGGTGTACGGAAAGGTTTACAAACAAAAATTACAACAGTATGCGATTACCAAGCGTATTGGTAATGGCTAGCGCATGCGCGCTAGGACCCTGCCAGTGATACCAGGTCCTGTTTTTCGCCCCCGCAACTTATAAAAAACGGGGCCTGGGGACGAGGCTAGGGGGGCCATTAAGGCTATAATTTGGCTATACCTATTAAAGTTCACCATACAGTTATGGATTACAAAAATGGGTGATTATTATTATATTTTACAGTTTGCGCTGATGCCGCTAAAATCCTATAGGAGAGGATCGCATTTAGAATTACATGCATGTCTCACGGTGGTCTGCTCTCATTGAACGCGTGGAAACTAAGCCCTACGCCCCGAAAAATTGAAATGGTTACGTACACCCATAGCAACGAACCTGACAACCGATGCCTTTTAGAACCAGCTGTGCACGGGGTACATAAAACGTAATCAACACCTAAAAGCCATACTAGCAGTGATAAACACCTTTGAACTATATTGTAAGCAAAAATCACGTGGCCTGGTGTTGCCAACTGTCGGCTCTGGTACTTCAAACCTATCGACTTACGCACGGCGATCACCGACTACATGTGTTCAAAAAACTACAACGACGCTCGGTGACTGAATTGGAACATGCCAAAGCTATCACGGTAAAGTTAGTTGTTTGTACTGTCGTTTTTTGGTAAAGGTTAGTGGCAACGCATTTTCTGAAGTAGATTTCTAGCCTTTGAAAATCCACCATTTGGTGTCTTTTTGGGGGTGGGGGAATTAATATTTGCGCAATGAAGTGGGTTTTAACAGAGCGTTTAAAATATAGCCTTACATTTCTTTTGGTCTAAATTTGAATCCATGCTCGTATGTAAATAGATTGAGCTTGAACTGAATTATTATTTATTCTTTACTCTCTTGGCTGGAGGGGGTATGGCAGCTACCAATTGTGGCTCAATACTGAGTAAGTGTTCTTGTACAATGCGCATCAGGTTCTGCATGTGGTTGTGGATTGGAGCAAATGTCAAGCCAAGAATTTTGCATGAATTGACTTGGCCCCTGAAAAGGGGGCTGTTTCTCCTTTGGGGTTATCGCCAACAATTTGGCTGGATATGTGGTGCATCCTTTCCTCACCAGCTAGACAGATTCCTGATGATTTGAGCCACCTGAAACATTAGTGAGTTATAATTGAGCCTTTGCTGTATGTTGTGACACACCGCCTTAGAAGCCTCAGTGTATTCCAAGGTATGGCAAGCCCAGCCTTAATCGCCGGCAATACATGTACCTGAACTTCAGTCCATGATGAGTAGGCAGCTGTAGTTTAGCTCTGGTGACATGCACGAATGTCATTGGCAGAAGTGAGTGTATATATTATGTAACCTCTGTACAAGTCATTGACATTCACTTAACTGCTTCCCCTGTAGCAAGTTGTATGATGGCTTTGTCAGGACTAGCTGGTAGAGATTACCCTCTTCAGCAAACCCGCTGCTTGCTTCTCCTCCTCAGGTGTAAGTGTTGGTGCACACTCATGCTCTTCATAGTCACCATCCTTAATATCCCTGCTGCAGTCTGTATACAGTGCTCCAGAACATCTGACAGCAGCAGCATTATCACACTTGATGATAGTCTGGCTAGGGGATCATCCTGGTGACCGTCCTCTGAGCAGCAGGGGACCATCCTCTGAGCAGCAGGGGACCATCCTCTGAGCAGCAGGGGACCATCCTCTGAGCAGCAGGGGACCATCCTCTGAGTAGCAGGGGATCATCCTCGGAGCAGCAGGGGATCATCCTCTGAGCAGCAGGGGACCATCCTCTGATCAGCAGGGGACCGTCCTCTGAGCAGCATGGGACTGTCCTCTGAGCGGCAGGGGATCATCCTCTGAGCAGCAGGAGATCATCCTCGGAGCAGCAGGGGATCATCCTCTGAGCAGCAGGGGACCATCCTCTGAGTAGCAGGGGATCATCCTCGGAGCAGCAGGGGATCATCCTCTGAGCAGCAGGGGACCATCCTCTGATCAGCAGGGGACCGTCCTCTGAGCAGCATGGGACTGTCCTCTGAGCGGCAGGGGATCATCCTCTGAGCAGCAGAAGATCATCCTCGGAGCAGCAGGGGATCATCCTCTGAGCAGCAGGGGACCATCCTCTGATCAGCAGGGGACCATCCTCTGATCAGCAGGGGACCGTCCTCTGAGCAGCATGGGACTGTCCTCTGAGCAGCAGGGGATCATCCTCTGAGCAACAGGGGATCATCCTCTGGGCAGCATGGGACCATCCTCTGAGCAGCAGGGGACCGTCCTCTGAGCAGCAGGGGGCCATCCTCTGAGCAGCATGGGACCATCCTCTGATCAGCAGGGGACCGTCCTCTGAGCAGCATGGGACTGTCCTCTGAGCAGCAGGGGATCATACTCTGAGCAGCAGGAGATCATCCTCTGAGTAGCAGTGGATCATCCTCTGATCAGCAGGGAACCATCCTCTGAGCAGCAGGGGATCATCCTCTGGGCAGCATGGGACCATCCTCTGGGCAGCATGGGACCATTACTGAGCAACATGGGACCATCTCTGAGCAGCAGAGGACTATCCGTCCTCTGAGCAGCATGGATGGTTCACAGCATCATATGCTGCTATCCACTCCCGGAGGCATTTGGAGCACACCAGTGCACCACACAGCAGCTCCAGTGGCTGTGAGAGGGTGTTGGAGCACAGTGCACACTTCAGCTCCTTTAGCATTGATAGGTTGTTAGCTCTTGCCAAAGGTGGGCTAGGCTCACTATGGAGAACTAGAGGAGGGGCAATCTTCTCAAGATGACCTCTTATGATGTCATATGTTTACTTGTTTTGCCACTCAAATAGCATCACTACACATTTATGATGCACTCACTTTGTGATGGCACAGATGGTTCTCTACATACCCACCTTACATTGCATGCAGAACATCTCAGGGTTACATCATCCCCAGATGTGTCAAATGTCAAAATCTATTTTCAGCTCAGCTGAGAATGCTATGCACTCAGAGCTGGTTCTTTTCTTTGCCCTGTACTTCGTTAGCCTCTGCCCACACACTCTGCAATGTATGGAAATTGTATAATGTATAGGGCAAAACCACAACGTACGTCAATTATTCATGCAATACGCTCAGCTTGTTCGTGGTGACAGAAAATGCGTTGCCACTTCAGGTTAGTAAATTCTGGTAGCCACATGCCTCCTGAGCATCGCTGTAGTACTCATACCTTCCAGTTCAGTCACCAAAGGCTACGTCGTCGCATTTAGTAACGCCCTCCTTCTAAATACGTATCGCGTGACCTTGCTAAACGGTATGCGCATGCTATCTATGTGGAATTTCAATTGTGCGCATTGACTGGACATGACAGGAAAAGGAATGCAGTGTTTGAGTTCGTTTTCACTTTTTGATTTGCTAGTTCTGGTGAGTTATGGTTTGCTTTTAAACATCAGATGTCTATAATGAGCCATCAGTTAAGAAATATATGGTAATACCGTAAATGATCTAATTATTGACTTAGTTTCCAGCCGCATACAACCGTGGTCTATTTAGTAAATTGCAATCTGTGGTCAGTCTAGTATGATTGTCACGTGCTCATGTCATCTTTTATACTAGTTTATTTCATTATAATATCAATATGGTTGAGAACGAGGTCGAAACTTCATTGGAAGATCCTGCTGAGACCTGTTACCGCCCTCCTCCTCCTCCTTCTTCTCTTTCTCCTCCTGCCGTGTGTGCAGCACCTCTAAAGAAAAAGAGGCTGCAAAAAAGATACGAATTCCCCCCAGCGGCTTCCCTGCACGTGGGGGTCTGTTGTGCCCGTAAAGAACAGTACGTTTGCGGCGAACTCGCCGCGTACTGCCTGATGATCCCGAATCTCTTGCTGTTCCACTGGGGGAATGCTGCAAACGGTACAAGCAGCTACGTAGAGAGGCTGAACGAGCGCATCATTGACGAGGCTGTTGCGGTCAATGGCAGACGCGTGGAGCTTCGCCTGAAGATGAAGGCAATGGTGGTAGTGGCGAAAGCACGGAGAGCCCACGGCCGTAAAAAATACGAAGTGCTCGAGAGTGTCTCCCGCCTATTTGTTCTGCGCAAGGAAGTCATTTCGTGTATCGACTGGGTACGCAAGGTGAGGGAAATCGCCAAGAGTCGGACGCAGAAAAAATTGAATGGGTGTAGTTAAGTACTTATGGTTTCGGAAGAGTGGAACTTGTATATAACGTACAGTACTTTCCAATTTGCCGAAACCATTTTTTGTTTTGTTTTTATGGTGTTATGCTTGTAACTTTTGAAAAATATCTTTCTTAAAATGAGGACTCCTGAATCTTCATGCATAAGTAAAATGCTAGTAAACAGTGCAGCGTGGGTAGAGAAATTGGAACGCTTTCTGATCTTTGCATGCCTTGAGGGGACGTAGTTAAGAGCTCAAAATTATTTTATGGATGCAACCTTAGTCTATAAAAGAGAGTTTCTATGTACATAAAAGTATTCAGCCCTTACATATTTTTTTACATTTTGAAGATACTTTTTATGCTTTGCTATAAATCAGATAATTTTATTTAACTTAAAAGGAGAGAACATTTGGAATGCAATTCAGAAGACCCTGGGGATTACTTTATTGAAAAGTGAAAACTCAAAATCACTTTTAATGTAAGTATTGGTTTTACTATATAATTTATGATATAGAAGATAGACGTTCATTTCTTAAATTTTGATGAATATTAGCAAGCTGCCAATAAGTATTTCAAGATATTGATATTGATAATACAATATTGGGCAACCAAAATCATGCAGTTTGATCGGTTACTTGACTTTGGAGGGTTTGGATACATACACATATGCTCCATCGGTGCTATTTATATATTTTTAAATAAGAGTTATTTAATGTTACCTGCATTCCTTGACATAAAGATAACATTAATAGAAAGATCTGAACTGATTGGGTACTCGTATGTCTCCAAACTGTGTTTAAAGTTCTATTGAGCTCCTAATTAGCGTGTCACAACTATCTGTGCAATGCTGTTTTAGAATTTATAGCAAAAAGTGGGCCATAAGCAATATCTGCAGTCATCACATTTGTAGTTCTAACTTGTGTAGTACCGGCTGATTGAAGTCGTCCTGAACTCCCAATCACTTGGCTAGGTTATTTTTGTTGTGGCCTTATGGGGTATTTCATTATACTCCTATATATGGACAACAATATTTTCAAATGTAACCCCCCTCCCGCAACCCAGGAATATATAATTTGAAGGGAAAAAAACCTGGAAAAGCTATTATTATCTCTAGCTTATATCTCTGCACTGGGACAGACGTGTATATATAAATAAATGCCCCCTGGACAAGCTTCTATATTGCTCCCCCCCCCCCCCTCCCCCCGGCCTGGACAAGCTTCTAATATACCTTCTAATCCCCCAGGACAGGCAATTAAATGACCACCCCATGGCCATGGGACATATTGCCTATGCCCCACCTTTACCTCCAGGACACCTCATCCATAGGGGTGTATGGTTAAATAATGGAATAGCCCAATGCTCTCCCATGCATTAACCAATAACAAATGCACGTCATACGCTACTATTATGCGCACACAAAATGAAGTGCTCTATCTCCCACACGTCATACACCCCTCACCGCACTACACCCCTCACACGCAATTACCCCCATTTCTCTTCCAGATGATCCTGCCCATGCCAAGGTCACATGGGGCCCAGTAGTGTGAACATTTGATGTTAATGGAAATACATGTAAATATATAGTAGAAGTCACTTCAATGTTGTGCAGTAAGATCGATCGCCTACATATATACAGGTAGATAAATGTTTTCACCATCTCAGCATCTTATTCACTAACTCCTCCCCCTCTCCTCCCCATCACACCCCTCCCTGCATTAATCACCCACCTTAACTTTTGGGGGGGGGGTCCATCCTCATGATCTGTGGCTCACAGTCCACCCTCCCCAGCAGCCTCTCTTCCCCCACGCTCTCAAAGGAGACAGTGCCTGAGGGAAGGTGGGCCAGGTGATGAGCTATCAGCTTCATCGTGCCCACTTCATCCTCGTGACGATGGTTTGGATAAATGCACGAGGCATCATATGTACAACAAGGGTGGATCATTATGAAATAGGCTCTAAAACGGAGAGATCCAAGTTATCTAGAATCATGAAGGTCCAGGGCTGCATGTGGCGACCTGATAATAGTGAGAATACCATGAGCCGGAGAGACTCCAAATCACATGGATCGTTTCTATGTACATTAGATATCAACAATTGGCCGGCCAATCACATTGCAAGATTTGATTGTATAGTAGCATGGCATTTTATAACATGACATGCAAATAGAATGCTCATCAGTTGTAGTTGGATACTTTTTTCAAATTGTGATTTAAGCAACATATTATATATCATCGGAAAGAGCAAAAACTCCACAATCCAACAATATTTATTTTCATGGTGATGCGTTTCCTTGCACCATGCCATTTGAAAGATCAAAAATGAAATGATCGCAAATGTGAATTAATAGGGTATGGGAAACAAAAACTGCCCCGGTTGAGTTAATAATCAGTATAGAGATATAAATAAGTGTGTAGCATATTTGGCAGAATGCATGACCTTTATTATTTATATCAATAATACTTCGACAAGTAGTCAACATCCTTGTAGGGGCAAAGCCCCAGCGTCAGTGTCCAGATTTATTGCTGGAGCTAGGCTAATTGCTTTGAACAAGGTCAAAGAGGGTTGCCCACCTGATATCAGGCCAATTGCTGTAGGAGAGGTAATTAGGAGGCTGGCGGGAAAGTGTGTGTGTACCATTTTGAAGGACAAGGCGGCAGACTTCTTTCAACCCTTACAGTTTGGTGTGGCCTGTCAGGCAGGGGCAGAAAAGATCATACATACTGTCAGAGGTTGTATCGAGGACCACTGGTTGGATGAGGATTTTGTGTGTTTCAAGGTCGACATGCAAAATGCTTTCAATCTAGTTTCCAGACAAGCAATCTTCAGAAAATGTGTCACTTATTTTCTGGAGCTTTTTCACTGGGTTTCCTACTGCTATGGGTCTCATCCACTGCTATGGCATCCACTTGGGCAGATCAGTTCGGAATGCGGAGTGCAGCAGGGTGGCCCCCTAGGTCCCTTGCTGTTTTCTGTAGTCCTCCAGAAGTTGGTGTCAAGTATCGATGCAGATGATGAATGCATTGACCTACTCCTACAGGCCTGGTATATGGATGATGGGGTCCTAGCTGGCAATCGCCCAGCAGTCCTTCGTGCTGTACAACTGATTGAGGAGCTGGGCCCTGCTTTGGGTATCCATATCAATTTCTCAAAATGTGAGCTGTTTAGTAGAACAGGAAATGCATCCTTTCCCCCTACAGTAAAGTGCTCACTCTTGCCTAATCTTGACATCCTCGGGGGACCAATTGGAGATTACTTGTACTGCTCTAAATTCATTGCAGACAAGTGTGCTGAGTCTAAAAAGGTGCTTTCAGGCCTGTCAGAAGTGGCTGAAGTTGACCTTCATGTCGCAGTTACCCTTCTACGTATGTGTGCGAGCTTTTGCAGAATGGTTCACATTGCGAGGGTTACTCCCCCCAGCCTTGTGTCAGATGCTCTAGAGGTTTTTGATGAGGAAGTGAGAAATTGCTTTATGCTGAGCACTGCCATTGAGATTTCTCAAGCTGCCTGGAGCCAGGCACAACTTAGTTTGAGGTTTGGTGGCCTGGGGTTTCGAGCCGTCTCTTATCATGCACCGGCTGCTTTCATTTCATCTTTTGCTTTATCTGGTATTAGCCAACCAGACAATAACCACCTTAAGCACGCTATTGCACTGTTTAACTCTAGAGTTTCACAGCTGGATGTAGTCACTGTAGAATCAGTCTTGGCTTTCCCCTCCATTCCACAGAGAGAATTGTCACGGCGATTGGATGACCAGCTGTTTATTTCGCTGCTCAATTCCTCATCTGTACCCAACAAGGCTCGCTTGTTATCCGTCTCTGCTCCCCATGCAGGCTCCTGGCAGTCTGTTGTCCCTTCTCCCGGTCTAGGCTTGCACCTGGAGCCTAATGAGTGTCAGATGGTCTTTAAATGGTGGCTGGGATTGGATACTTCAGGCCGTTCGACTTGTCCATTTTGCCCCCATGCTGCCCTTGACCCACTAGGTCACCATGCAATAACATGTCGACATGGGGGAGATGTTGTCATACGTCATAACATGCTGCGCGATGTGCTTGCAGATTTTTTCCGTCGAGCCCACCTGTCCGTTGCAGTGGAAAAGGGTCATGGTCTCACAAGAGATCACAACCATCAACGTCCTGCTGATTTGTTTGTGACAGGTTGGGACAGAGGTAGACCTGCAGCAATGGACATCACAGTGACCTCTCCACTCACTCCTGTCATCTTGGGGGAGTCATGCCAAGTGGTTGGTGCTCCAGCACTTGTAGCAGAGAATCGGAAGTTGCAGGCCAATAGCCCCAAATGTCAAGAGCTAGGGTGGGCCTGCACACCCTTGGCAGTAGAAACGTACGGCAACTGGGGTGAGGTTGCTCAAGGAACATTCTCCAGGCTTGCATCCCACCTTGTCATCAGCCAGTCCTGGCCAAAGGCATTAGTGGTGGCAGACATGTATGGCAGGCTTAACCTCCATTTGGTGAAGTCCATTGCTAGGGCACTCCTGGCGAGAGAACTTCATCCATCCTGACTATGTATGTAGGAAATAGTAATTGCATGTTTTTCAAGTGGTGTATACATGTTGTAATATATTATTAATAATAATAATAATAATAATAATAATAGTAACTATGTAACACATTTATTACTCGTATTTGGCGTATGTCATGTATATTTGACAGTTTTAATAATAATAATAATATTTATTTTTAAATAATCGGATGGCTGATGGCTGATGGCCGCTACGGGGAAGAAACCGAATAAGTCGCAACCTTCTCGTTGTTGTAAGTGTAATGGCAGCAATGCAGTATGCAGATTTTGTTCTTGCGCAAGAAATGGTCGACCGTGTTCGGATTGTTTCCCTGGCATGGACGGCCATTGTTTCAACCCCAAAACCAATGGTACCTCTACCCTCGTAAGTTCAGTACATGTACCGCCTGCGGATCACGTAGCCGCAACTAATGCCTTGGCTTCTACCGCACTACCCTCAAGTGCGTCCTTTGTGGGCTCGAAACCCACAACAGCTGCTACACCAACCACCACCTCCAGCTGCAATGAGATTCACCACCTGTCAACGCAAGTATTGGCTTGTGATAAATCTACACCCATTTTCGGTCCCACGCTCTCAAAAATTTTAAAGAGAATCCCTCGTGGTTCAAGAGATCTAGCGGCACATAAGCTGTCATCTGTGATTGATAGGGTAGTGAGGATTAATGATGAAGGAACATGGAATGATCTGTTTCAGTTCAGTTCGAAGTACCTATTTGCTCCAATAAGAGGTGGACGTCGCCGGAATTTAACCTCAACTATTAACTCTCGTCTTAACTGTGAAACATTGTCACCACCACCACCTCAAGTTTCCATCAGGAGACGACAGAAAAAAGTAAAGCCTTGTTCTGCTGATCCATTGATGAGTTTGGCCAGTCGCATATCGGCTAAGCTAGAAGAAGGAGATTTCAAGGGAGCAGTAAGAATTGCATGCTCTGATGATTCCATTGCTGATATGGATCAAGCTACACTCACAGCTCTTCAACAGAAGCATCCTACACCACCTGCAGACTCAGTCATTCCTGACCTTCCACCCACCAACCAATCATTCTCCATCAGTGAAAAAGAAATTGCTCTCTCCATCCGATCCTTTCCTAACAGTTCAGCAGGTGGGCCTGATGGTTTAAGACCGCAACATCTCAAAGATCTCATTGGACCTTTAAATGGAAATGGTTCCAGTTCCCTTCTGGCTTCCCTTTCTGCTTTTGTCAATCATGTTCTGGAGGGTAAAACACCTGTCTCTGTTCGTCCATTCTTTTTTGGTGCTTCACTGGTTGCACTTAAAAAGAAGGATGGGGGTATTCGCCCTATTGCTGTTGGATGTACCCTTCGTCGTCTTGTTGCCAAATGTGCAGGAAGTAAAGTGATGAAGGAGATGGGGGAATTACTTTTTCCAAAGCAGTTGGGGTATGGAATAAAGAGGGGAATTGAAATTGCTATACATTCTGCGCGAGTCTATCTATCCAACCTGCCCCATGATCATTTGATTCTTAAACTTGATTTTAAGAATGCATTTAATACTATCCGCAGGGATAAGATGCTCCTGGCAGTTAAAGATCTTGCCCCTAGTTTGCTTCCTTTTTTCCATTCTGTGTACTGTTCACCATCTTCCTTGTTTTGGGGAACAGAAGTTATTCAGTCGTCAGAAGGGGTGCAGCAGGGTGACCCTCTCGGACCTCTGCTTTTTTGTCTCACAATCCACAACATGTGCTCTCAATTAAAATCTGAGTTGCGCATGTTCTACTTGGATGATGGAACCCTTGGTGGAACCTTAACTGATGTGCTTAAAGACCTCCAGTTAATCACCAAGGAAGCACATTCATTGGGTCTACAACTTAATTATGGAAAATCAGAGATCATCAGCAACAACACCACCATAATACAAGCAATGCTGACTGCAGTCCCTGGACTGCAAGTTACAGAACCAAAGTGCACCACACTTCTGGGTACTCCCCTAGGTGATATTGCTTCAATATCTGCTGCTATCTGTGCAAAAATAGTTTTTTTGAAAAAAATGGGTGAAAGGTTGTGCAATTTAGATGCACATGATGCTCTGCTATTGCTGCGTCACTCATTTGCAATACCCAAGCTTCTAAACATTTTGCGCACCTCTCCCTGTTTCCTTTCAGAGAAACTTGCTGATTTCGATGACCTTTTGCGATCCATCCTAAGCAGCACTTTAAATATCTCTCTTGGAATTAATGATCCAGCCTGGACACAAGCTCAGCTTCCTATAAAGCTTGGCGGCCTTGGTATTCGGAGTGCATGTCAGCTTGCACCTTCAGCCTTCCTGGCTTCAGCTGCTGGCACCTCTGATACATTGAAGAGCATGCTCCCTGCATCTCTGCACAATGCCTCCATCCCTGATGTTGAGTCTGCACTTTCCCACTGGTCCCAAGGAAACAACACAGCCCCACCTGTACCTCCTGCTTCTTGTTTTCAAAAAGCTTGGGATCTACCAAAAATGCAGTTGGTAGCTCAAGGTCTGCTGGCCAGTGCTGATAGTCCATCTTCCCGTGCTCGTCTTCTTGCTGCATCCACACCAGAGTCAGGAAAATGGCTAAATGCATTCCCTATATCCTCCATAGGCCTGAGAATGGATAACTCCACCATCCGAATTGCAGTTGGGCTCAGACTTGGTGTTCCCTTGTGCCATTCACACACTTGTCGCCATTGTGGTTCTCACGTGAATGACCTTGCTACTCATGGCCTTAGCTGTAGATGGAGTGAAGGTCGCCACTCCAGGCATTCTAGCTTAAACGACATCATCCACAGAGCACTGTCAGCTGCAAAAATACCTGCTCGTTTGGAGCCTTCTGGAGTAGCTAGATCTGATGGTAAAAGGCCAGATGGAATTTCAATGGTTCCCTGGAAAGAGGGGAAACTCCTTGTGTGGGATGCTACATGCAGAGACACCTTGGCACCATCATATCTCTCCACTGCTGAAAGAGGCCCAGGATTGGTAGCAGCAGAGGCTGAATCTCAAAAGAGGAAGAAGTATTCCTCTCTTGGAGCTAAATACTTCTTTGTTCCCATAGCATGTGAGTCTCTTGGTGTGTTTGGTGCTGAAACATTGTCCTTTCTTAAGGACCTTGGCCATCGTCTGCACAAAACCACTGGAGACTCACAATCCTACCAATTCTTACTCCAGCGCCTTTCTGTGGCAATCCAGAGAGGAAATTCTACCTCCGTCTTGGGAACATTAAGTTCCTTTGATGGTTTAGATGACTTTTAGTTCTGTGTGCGAGTGATCGAGTGTGTTAGTGTGCCAGTACATTGTATATGTTAGGTTGTGTTGTTGTTAGCCATATATGTTAGTTTATATTATAAATAAAAAATAAAAAAATAAAATAATAATAATAATAATAATAATAATAATACGTGCAAACACGGGGGTGATGTGGTCTTGCGTCACAACAGCCTTCGTGATGTTTTTGTGGAGTTCTGTCATAGGGCCTGCTTAGGAGGTCAGGTCGAAGTTGGAAGTGGTCTTGGTCTTGACAGACTGCACTCTCGTCCTGCTGACGTACTTGTCAACAACTGGCATCTTGGCAAACCTGCTGCTTTTGACCTCACTATCACTTCACCGCTTAACCCAACCACTTTGACTGAAGCGGGGGTGAGATGTGGGTCTTCTGCTCTGGTTGCTGAGGCAAGAAAGCATAATGCCAATGATTCCAAGTGTGCTGAGCGTGGATGGGTGTGCCTTCCCCTAGCTGTGGAGTCATATGGATGCTGGGGCATGGAAGCACAACAATCCTTCTTGCGGCTTGCGGCTCGTCTAGCCATCCAAATGGGATGCAACAAATCACAGGCTACCACCATCTTGTACCAGAGGCTAAGCCTTTCGCTTGTGAGAGCCAATGCTAGAGCCTTGCTCTCCCGTGCAAGTTTTCGGCATTCGGAGGAGGGGGGTTGAGGTGTGTGGGTGTGGGGTGGTTGCTTCTGTGACTTTGATTTTGTTGGTGTGCTGTACAGTGTATGCAAAAATTTGCATGTATTATAATAATAAAATAATAATAATAATAATAACATGCTCTGTGTTGCAAGTTGGGGGGTGATGTTGTCTCCCGTCATAACAGGTTGAGAGACATCTTCAATGATTTTTGTCACTCCGCGTGTCTTGCTCCACAACTAGAGATGGGTGGATGGTCTAGGGATCGTACTCGTCCAGCTGATGTTCTTGTTCCAAACTGGGTCCTGGGTAAGCCAGCAGCTTTTGACCTGTCTGTCACATCAACGCTAAATGCACAAATTTTTCAAGAAGCGTGTGTGACTGCAGGTTCAGCTGCCTTGGCTGCCCAGATCCGCAAGCATCGAGTAAATGATGAAAGGTGCAGGGAACTAGGCTGGGCATGTATCCCTCTTGTGGTGGAGACGTATGGATGTTGGGGTACTGAGGCTATACAAGCACTATCAAGGCTTGCCACCCGTTTGTCCACTAGGCAGGGACGTCCCAAGTCACTTGTGAGCAATGAGATCTTTGGAAGATTCAGTTTGGCCCTTGTAAGAGCAAATTCCCGAGCCATCCTATCCCGCTCTCTGTAAACTGTTCGTGTTAGGTAAAGTACAGTAGGTAGTAGCATATTATATTTAATAATAATTTCCATTCGTGTATTCTCACATATATTATCTTACATGTTTATTAAAAATAATAATAATATTAATAAAAAAAAAAAAATAATAAAAATAATAATAATAATAATAATAATAAAGACATGTGGGTTAGGGTGGGTGTTCTTTGGGTGTTGTGGGTCTTTTTGGTGTGCTGTACACTACTTAGGGGTTTTGTTTCGTTGTACGTGTAATCTTTGTACACTATTATGATTATTATTATCAATAATAATAAAAATAAAAATAAAAAATATCACTCTTCGTTCAGAAAAGATCATCCATGGTTTAAGGCGATGTATGGATGAATACTGGGATAGTGATGACTTTGTAGTCCTCAAGATTGACATGAAGAATGCCTTCAATCTTGTGTCTCGGCAGGCTCTACTGGATAAGTGTGCTACTTTTTTCCTCGAGCTTCTGCCATGGGCTAGTTGGTGCTATGGGTCACACCCATTATTGTGGCATTCTTTAGGTCAGTTATCCTCTGAGGCAGGGGTGCAACAGGGAGACCCACTGGGTCCTTTATTCTTTGCTTTGGTCCTTCACAAAGTAGTATCAGCCATTGATGCAGATGACGAGTGCCTTGATCTACCTTTCCAAGCATGGTTCTTGGATGATGGGGTACTGGCTGGTAAGAAGGCATCAGTATTGCGGGCTGTGTCAATCCTAGAGGAATTTGGTCCATCTTTGGGCATTTTCATCAACTTAAACAAGTGTGAAGTCTTTAGCCGAAATGATCTACATTCCTTTCCAACCGCAATGAAAACATCACACTTGCCTCACATGATCATTCTAGGAGCCCCCATCGGTGATTACCTTTTCTGTGCAAATTTCATTGCCTCAAAGCGTCTTGATGTTGTGAAGTTGCTTTCTAAACTTGTTGAGGTTGCAACCATTGATCCCCAGGTGGCGCTAATTCTGTTGCGGGTATGTGGGAGTTTTTGTAAGCTAGTTCACCTGGCAAGAACCACCCCTCCAAGTTTGGTCTCTGATCCTTTGCAGCTTTTTGATAACGATGTCAGACAGTGTTTTAAAGATTGCTTTGTATTGGACACCTCTGACCCCACATGGCAGCAGGTTCAGCTTAGTCTACGTTATGGTGGCCTTGGCTTGCGGTCTCTTTCTCACCATTCTAGTGCAGCATTTATTGCTTCTGTGTGCTCCTCTGGCTTTGGTGACAGAGATAATCAGTATCTTGTTCAGGCAATCAATCGTTTTAACATCCAGGTCCTTCCTTCTGATGCCATTTCTGTGGAATCTGTTCTGTCCTCTCCTATCAAACAGAGATCTTTGTCCCAAAAACTAGATAATCGTCTGTTCCAGACATTGTTAGTGTCTTCTTCGGTAGCTAACAAGGCCCGTATTCTGTCTGAGTCAGCCCCTCACTCTGCTTCCTGGTTGTCTGTGGTACCATCTGCTGCACTTGGCCTCCACTTGGAACCTAATGAGTTCTTGGTAGCCTTAAAATGGTGGCTTGGCCATGATTTGTCCAGGGGTTCCTTATGCCCACTATGCCCAGACACTGCACTAGACCCTCTAGGCCATCATGCAGTGACCTGCAGGCGGGGTGGTGACGTAGTGACCCGCCATAATCAGTTGCGTGATGTAATTGTTTACTTTTGCCACAGTGCTCGTCTGGGAGTTAAGGTGGAGGTTGGTAGCCGATTAACACCGGATCTTAGGCAAACTCGCCCAGCTGATGTTTTGGTAGCAGACTGGGAGAGAGGAAGACCAGCTGCGTGGGATGTCACTGTAGCCTCACCACTCACCCCTGCTGTGCTGAATGAGGCAGGAATGACTGCGGGTGCTGCAGCTGCTGCTAGCGAGCAGCGCAAGCACATTGCCAATGATCCTAAGTGCCAGGAACTAGGTTGGGTGTGTGTTCCTCTGGCTGTCGAGACGTATGGCAACTGGGGCAGAGAAGCACACACCACTTTTATCCGTCTGGCCACTCGGCTTGCCATCTGTGTTTCTCTGCCGAAAAGTAAGGTCACTGCTGATCTTTTTGGCAGACTTAGTCTGGTGCTAACTCGTAGCATAGCAAGAGCTATTTTGTCAAGAAGCCTGCCACATTCATTTGAGTAGACTATGTCTGAAACATTAGTTAGGCTTAGGTACTTTGCAATAGTTTGTTTAATAAGTAGCTATTATTTAGTGTGTTATTATGGTGTAATTTGTCCATTAAATAGACATATATAATTTAAAATAATAATAATAATAATAATAATAATAATAATAATAAAAATAATAAATAAGTGTAATTTATGTATTGAAGCACAATTCAATGCATTTATATGTATAATATTAGTGACACTAGTACAACTGTAATCATTTGCAGGGTGAAATGAATTAATAAGATGCAAACAAGTTAGACTCGATGAAATCCGTACTATAAGCAGATTCATGGATTAGGTTCACTAATCTGAATTCAGATCATAGACTGTGTTAAAAGTATCCCACAAAGTACATGTCCATTGTAGAGTAGTACCGGGGCTGTGACATTGTGGTCATCTAAATACCAAAGATGTTCAAAGTAGAGACTGATAATGGAGGATATATCTCACAATACGAATGTAATCAGGTTTTTTATACTTCTATTTCTTTTGACACTTCAAGTGTTGTCTGGTGAGTGAGAGCACAATCGGCATAGTAGTTGATAGTTTTCTATTTATCTTAAAGCATGGCTTCTTCTTAGTGCAGTCACATCTCTAGTAACCTTTATTGCCATGAAGTGCTAGATTGGCTAGTGTGCAGAGGATGCACTGCTGAATGTGTTGTTTTGGGGGATTATTTACAGGCAATTCAAGTTGCAATAAAACAATATCTTCCCAATTTCTACACAAAGGTGATTCTTCATATTCTTGATAGTTTGAAGTATATGCAATGATTAGTAGAAATGCGATCAATTGAGAATTTGAGATCAATAACTGCCTTCATTCTAAATAACAAAGTAACATGAGCAGTTTGTTGTCATGCAAGGTTGCGCACTTGCACAGCATATAATCCATGTACGTACGTACAAGAATACTTGGCTTTAAAAGAACAGTGCGTGGGCACCATATGATTACAAAGATAATCATACTGTTATAGAAATAGAATGATTTGTAAAGTCTTCTTGAAAGGGAATTTCATTTAAAACGTAGTTTCTTGAAGAAAGGGGTATGCAATAAATAGAACAGTCACAAAACTTTTTTTGCAAGGAATGGCTATCTGATTATACACATGCATGTATACAAAATCCAAGTTAACCTATTCATATAGTTATGTTGTGTATGTTTATATAAGCATTTTTACGCAGAGCAACACTGGGTAGTTAAAGCACCCTTTGGGCATCATCCAAACCTCATACTTTGTACCATTATAATTTAATACCTAGTGTAAATAAAATTTTACATATACATTCTGTGGCAGTTGTTTCACAATTGGAGTCAAGATTCATTTCCACAATTATACTATTGATTGAGTGCGTCTAATAAAAAAATAATGGTATTTCATTCTAAAACCATTTGGCTTGCTAAGTCAAACTATGCAGTTGAACTAACCTACACAGATAATCGAACAGTTTTCTTCTCTTCTTTGTGACCTTTTCTAACTTTACAAAATACTTGTCCAGTTATCGGCGTAATTTTACTGAGATCACCCCACTTACTCGATTTATCCAAGTACCTAGCTCATGTCATATTGTCATGCATATTTGCCGTGTGCTTACACTTCTCCATATATACTCCATGTTTCTGCATGTCCGGACACATGATAAAGGAAGGGGGGGGGGGGGGGGGGTATAGGTTAGATCATTACATGCACATGCAGATGTTTCACAATCAAAGAAAATAATGCCCAATAATAGATATACATTTAAAAAAAAGCTGCAACAGACATAAATGCATAATGCAGTCTGTTGAAATTTTGATTTTAATAAAGTCAATTAAGCCACTAAATCTAGATTCAATGCCGGACCTCTCATTTCACGTTAAATGCCTGGCCTATTGTACATGCATTGTAGGCGAAAATTAAAAAAATTACATGTATAAACTAGGCATTCCATTGCGACTTCTCATGGTTTATTTAGCTTTCGACTGGAATAATGTAACATTTGGCCTCATATTTCATTCACTTTTGAGATCGTTCAACCATTGGCTCTGTAGAAACCCGACATGGGTGGAGCATGTAAAATTTGCCCTATCTCCAATGCAACTGTGCACTGTGCACCGTTATCACACCGCATTGTCAGTTCCATCAGCATTGTATGAGGTATACTGACATGGTTCATGTATAGTGATGCATGGCAGCTAGCTTCATCGAGCAGATTGAGATTCACCACCACCTATAGGACGAGGTGGTGACTGAGGTAAATTTTACACCTAGCATTAACATCGCCCACTTCAGTTTAAACTGTGAGGGACTATGATTTGCTGACTATACTGCTTCGATTCATTAAACAGGCTAGGGCATGCATGTATAGCTGGCGTGTCCCCCATCAAGTATGTGCACACCATGCAGGATGAGGTAATAGTTTTCATCAATGTGGAGAGTTGTATATATAGTGCATGTTTGTATTATACTTCTTGGTTTATGCGTTATATTTAGCATCCCGGCCTGCATGCATGATCTCACCATGCACGTACGATGCCGCACGTGCACCGATCCGTGCTGCATGCGTATATTGAAGAGGTTTTTGTAACTTCGAAGTAGTATAATCAGTACAATATGCAACACTTTAATTTGGCGTTATAAGCAAAAAGGAGAAGGGGTATGCACACAACGTACGTTACTATACTATAGCATGTGATTACACCTCATGCATCTGCTGATACGAGACGGCACTATTAGAGTTACACATTTTATCACAACACTATAATAAAGTCTGGAGATGTATATTGGTGCGACGTCAAGAGGATATTTGCATGTAACCGGATTGCTTGCGCCACCTTTTACATATCACTTTCCCGGCCACTATGACGACAACGATAACAGCTAATACGGCCACAGAAGCTGCTCCAACCGACATCCAAGCCATAACTCCTGTGGATGAATCTCCGTTCGCCGCTTCATTGTTTGTTTGAACGATATCAGCGCTGCTTTGGTGGATGGAAGCGCTCGCCACAGCTGTTGGAGTTTGGATATCGCTGGTCACCGAAGATACCTCAGCTTTCTTCGATTGTCCCACTGTAGGCGCTACCTCCTGTGTCGCTGTACTGACGTTTTCAAAAGCATACTCGGTGTAGTTAGTTCCGGTTTTTAAAACCTGAATTACAGAAATACCATCAGCGGGGCCATAATTATGATTTTTCCAGTGGTTGTCCTTTCCTTTTGCCCAGATCTCTCCGTTGGCACTGAGGACGTATGCTTTTGTGGCGTTTTTGCTAACAGAGTGGGGCATACGTCTGAACGGAGGGAGCTTGATAGGATTGAGCGCCTTCTGGACGAGAAAACCTGTTTTCACACAATAATTTATTTCGCAGTCTTCGTCCAACGCCACGACGTGTTGACTATATCCCTGAGGACATTGGCTTGGCCATTTCGATTGGTCTCCGCGAACAGAAGCTGATGCCGCCAGAGGATTTCCAATTACGCAGCTGTCAAATCCGCCGAACGGGAGAGAGTACGGGTAACCCAATTCGTAATCGGCACTAACACAGACTGTGATATTGGCAGCCATTCGGAGAGGAATAAAATAAGTTGGACAGCTCATCGCACCTGTCATCGGATTGGGGCCATACGAGGAGAAAACTCCTCCAAAAAGAAACCCGCTATTCTGATCTACTTGACCCAAGGCCGCGCACCAATACGCCTGGTACGTTGCAGAACTTAGATACGCCACTTGGACGCTCTGGCAGTGACAGCACCGGCCCCATCCGAGGAAACCGCAGCTGTTGCAAACGTTATTGCATATGGTACCGTAGCTCACAGCTTGCACCGTGCCATTGTGCAGGTTGACTGCCGTATAGCCAGAAGGACAACTGTAGCCACCAGTGAGCGGGTTCGTCTGGGAATATGCCGGGCATAGGTTTTCTGTGTTATGATTTGGATCAACCATGCAAGTTTGGTAAACTCCTCCAAAGGCGAAGTTAGTTGACGACGCTTTGCATGAACCGTCATCCATGTTGGCTTGGAAATTAAAGTTTGAGGAGTAGCGGTCCGACGTGCATCCAAATTGGGTGTTCATTTTGTAATATCGATTAATAGCGTTGTAGATTAGATTAGCGACTTCCATTACAGTCGTTGGCGGAAGATCAGGCAACGTTGTTGGGTTAATGCACAGGTGCAGTGGATCTCCTGACCGATCGATGGCCACAAGTGCTCCGGGTACTCCCGCTTCCCACTCGTTCAGGGTCATATTTGCCTTATACAGTGGCCCACCGATACTGGAGATTTGAGAGGACGTGCGGGCACCGCTATAGCCGGTCTTCTGGTCGTTGCTGACTGCGTAAGCCACGCTTATGGATACTTTGACCAGAAAATCCGCGCTTGCAGAAGCGGTCAACTTACTGCTAGTTTGAGATGTTTGCTGCACAAAATCTGATGAAATATGGTCTGTTTGCATAAGAACCGCACCGGCCTCCATGCTAGTTAAATAATGAGTGCCGTATTCTCGTACAACGAGTTCGGCCAAGTAACTTGCCATCGCTTTTTCTTGATTGAGCACGTGCTGCGCTATATCCATCAATCGCGACCTGAACGTAGGGTGGAGTTGACTGTCTGGCTGCAGTTTAACGGTGTACATCCTGTTTCTGATCTGAACTCGGGTTGTTTTGGAGTCGCTATTTACCTGTTGAGATTTGACCGAGCTGTACTCGTCTGAGAACTTTGCATTGATTTTGGAATAGCCAATATCGAGGTTAATGGAGGACGACGTAGTAGAAGTGTAGTTATCCCAATGATCGAAATACTCTGAAAAGAGATTTACTTTGCTCTGAAGAATCGGAAGCAGAAAGACGCTATCTGGTAAGAGATACTTCTCATCATTGGAAACACTGCAAGTGCTGTAGTTGTAGAAGAACACTTGTCCCATGTCGATGTTTCGTAAGTTATCAAAGCCTATTCCGGGGAGTACGGTCATGCGGTTCAGCTGCAATTTCGAGTTTCCTGGTTGGGATGTTGGACAATTCCGCACGTCTCCCAGAGGATAAGTTGGTGTTTGCTGTTCTGCGAGGCATGACCACAAAATGGCGAGTAGCAGCGCACTTGCCTTTATCATCGGTTTACTTGTCACAAGAAAGAACTTATAAAGTATTGTATATGTCGGCTGCATGCAAGTGCACTTGTTATATAATGCATTAGCTACAGGATGCGGGGGGTTGGGGGGTGCCTCATGATATGGGATGGAAATTTGTAACATGTGGGCGTCATAACGTGCCATGTATATCTAATGCTTCATGTATTCACTTGCATGCAGTGTGGAATGCACATATGCATGTGACCTGCTCTGCATGAAAATCATATAATGATACCGTAGAGTAGACTGATGTACTAAGTCCCCCCCTCTCCGCCCCGCTAGCCC
This sequence comes from Spongilla lacustris, assembly GCA_949361645.1. Lineage (NCBI taxonomy): Eukaryota > Metazoa > Porifera > Demospongiae > Spongillida > Spongillidae > Spongilla > Spongilla lacustris. The sequence goes on along the minus strand of OX442417.1, from coordinate 4,760,363 downwards.
GCACCTTTTTCAACATTTTTAGAATGAATCTCGACAAGATTTTGAACAGAGAACAGCGCGCAGCATCGCTCGAGACTATGGCAATATGCTCGTTCAAACGGGGGGGATGATATGGCACGTACTCGATCTCCGGTACATGTATAAGTGTATATAATTGTGTAGGCAAAATCGAGGGTCTGTCACGCGAAAATTGGTCCGGGCGGATCACTTTTCGTTGCCAAAATTGGTCCGACCCCGGACCACTTTTGGTTGCCAAAAATGGTCCGGGTTGCCAAATGTGGTCCGGGTGTATCCGGCAACTTGCAGGAAACTGTTCCTCCTTGCCTTTTGACGGTTGGTGTATCTCGTACACAGCCTGCTCATACATACATGTACAGCATACATGTATATGCGAACGCATATAACTTACCACTTGCCACATGCAGCCAGAGATAATATATATATATATATCATCATATCTATGATGCAGCCGACTCCATGCAACTTACATGCGGCTTCTGATAAGACATGCGCAACAGTAAATATGTTAACTTCTCTAACATCGAAAGCTATAACGGGCCCAAAATTGAACTGACAAAAGTGGAATCAGACTACATATACTGATAGGACCAGCTATAGCTTTATTCAACTAACCTTCCAGTTCTATGGCTATGGAGGCCATGCAGGTCCAGTGCTAGTTCATTCAATTGCTGTTTGAGGTTTAAGTTCACGGTTGCATGCAATTATAAAATGAACAAGCACCGGACCTGGCCTCCATAGCCATCGAACTATAATGTAGTCCAAGAAACCTGTTATATACACGTATTTCCTCCCAAAGCTTCCTTGAGTGAAGATTAGTACTCAGACGCTTCAAAAAAGATTCATATATGAATCTTTTATGAAGCGACTCTTTGGATTGAGTACTAATCTTCACTCAAGGAGGAAATACATGTATATACAATAGGTTTGCGTACGTCGCCACGCACGTGCATGTAGTTGTCAATGTGCATGGATGAGGGTTTTAAAGAACACTAGAGAACATCAACCGCAGAAATCAAACCTTTAGCAATGGCAAGAATTATAAGCCTGATGGTGATTGCTTTTTCGATCAATCGCGCCATCCTGTTCATCACTATACCTATATCCTGCCTTCTACCCCCAATGAATGTTATATTTATCTTTAAAATTTTAGTAGCAATGTCCGTGATATACATGTAGCATGCACATACAGGTAAATGGATATACTATGATAACTCCATTCAGTTCTTGAAGATGAGGAGGAGGAATATGGTACATAAAATGTATAGTATACAACTCTTCCAGCACTGTATCAACTGTTATGCTAGGTGTGCACATTTCAGATGTGGGAGAATGCAAACATATACATGTATTCAAACAATGTCCGTGATAGCATGCACATACAGGTAAATGGATATACTATGATAACTCCATTCAGTTCTTGAAGATGAGGAGGAGGAATATGGTACATAAAATGTAGTATACAACTCTTCCAGCACTAGCTGTATCAACTGTTATGCTAGGTGTGCACATTTCAGATGTGGGAGAAACTCTGATCTCAGTTTGTGGCATGCAAACATATACATGTATTCAATACATTAAACGTGTACAATATACGTGCACAAAGTACAATGCACATAATCAAAATACACATCTGGCACCCTAAAAAATATACGCACGCATGCAAGTACATGTACTTTATGTGGCTATATAACTGGGGTCATAGTAGTAAATATAATACACTATGTACACGACCTTCACAAAGCAAGGATCGATATCCAGGAAGTATACTACTACACCCGGACCACTTTTGGCAACCCGGACCATGCAATTTTAGTAACCAAAAGTGGTCCGGGTCAGACCAATTTTGGCAGCGGAAAGGGGTCCGCCCGGACCAATTTTCGCGTGACAGGTCACATGCAAAGCTTGCAAGCAATAGACAGGTGCTGATTTCCAAAGTGAAACAGGTGTTCTTTTTAAATAAACAAACATCGCCGCGGATTGTTTTTGAGGTAACCAATTAATCATATATATTTGTCGCAGTAAGGAATTAACTGATCAGTGGGCTGGGGTTTGATGATGGTGCTCCTCTGGCCTCATTCATGGAGTATTATTATTATTTTCTTTATGATTTCAATTTAATTACTTAAGTATCATCTAATTGTATGTATTTCATGTTCCATTTTTAATGTGTACTGCAAGTTATTTGTATCTATTAACTGATCAGTAACTGTTATATAATGAGCTAATCTATATTTGCCTGCACCGTCTTTATATCAGTATACATATTTGCATTGAATGTTCTGAATACAAATGGCACACAAAATTCGTTGAATGACCGGCTTCCAGAGGTCACAGATCATTCCCCGATATTAATGATATGAAAGCTGGCTACTATATAACGCTTACAAGAAGCTCCGACATAATTTGGACATCTCCCCATTACGACTTTGGTTACATATACTCAAATAGTACTACATTACATTACACGATTGATTCGTATGCACGGATGGTATTCTCATTCCATATATAGCTCATGTGCTGCATGCATGCATCATTTAGCCAATTGCTGACTACTAGAAGTTTCTCCCCCATAAAAAATGTGCACACCTATAGCATATGACCTGAGTAACAGTTTATGTAGTGTTAATTCTTAAAACGTGTATTTGCCTAAGAATTTGTTTTTTTTAAATGTGACATACAACCAATACTCACCTGTGTATATTTGTGTGTGTGTTTGTGTATGCATGTGTGCGTGTGTGTGTGAATGTGTGTGTGTTTGTTGTGTGTGTGTGAAACCTTTATTAGTATATGGATCGTTTGTACTGTCATGAACTACATCGCACGTGGAGTGGAACCTAGCCTCAGGATGCAACTAAACAAGACAAGTGTGCCATTCGCAAAAGAATTGGCAAAGCAGTACTGAGTACAAGATGGGTGGCTGTATAGAGCCATCTGTACAGATTAATGAACTTTCTTGTTATATAAAAGACGCAAATACATGTACATGGAAGGAAGCAGATTAAAAAAAGCCATATGGGACCAGCAGGAAACCACGACGGTCGCTTGAAAATATTGCGCAAAAGTGTTTCTGACCAGGATTATCAAAAGATGTGAGAAGTTGTTAAGTATTTACATGTATCTATTGGGCTGAAATTTTGTTGTTGTCAACGAAAACCTGCATGATGAGCTTGCTGACTTCAAAGGGAAAGTCCAATCATACATTGGAACAGCATGTTGCTTGGTTAAAGGAATCGAGCTGCTTAATGTGTGGTGCAGATCAGCCAAAACCAAGTTGAAGCCTGTTCATGTACTTGGAAACACTTGTTATTTACTGATGAGTCCTTATGATCTGGTGTGTGGGTCAGAAATAAAAGGTGTTTTTTCATCTGATAAGGCTTTTAGCATTGATGGGCTACTAAATTGTGTATCAGCAGCAAATCATCTTGGGTTGTCCAAAGAAGAGTCAGTTACCAGCCGGATTGCAGTGAGTACCAAAAGGATATGTGTGCTCTTGACATTAGTCCATGTGAATCAGTATCACTTAAGTGATGCAGCCATGAATGATGGAGAGTGAAGTGTGTAGGGATTGATGGTGAGGGAAGTGTAGGGAGTATCAGTGGCCCTCCAAACTGTATTGTTTCTTGAGAGCTTATTTTTGCAAGGTGGGGTTGGATAGAGTGTTTTCTCCAAAAATGACTTACAAAACATTTGATGAAAATCTCCTATGAACCAATACAAATGTATGCAAAAATGTATTTCACACACAAACACTATTAGACCCTTATTTCACTGCTTTATACACCACAAATTTATCCTATATACCATATTAAATTTATTTGTTAATGCTTCCCATTGTAAGGTGATATTACTGCTTCCCATTGTCAGTGTGTCAGTGAGAAGTATGAAAAGTCTTTCCAAAAACTGTATCTACTCACATCACCTTCCAACAACTACATTAAGTATCAAAGAGCATGTGCTGGCATTCCCAACTCCCAAGGACAACTATATTCTATATTTTTGTAGGCACACTGCACTGAGTGTAAGTGTAAGTAGGTATGTGGTGATATTGCAATACTGATATGGTGATATGATCAATTGTTTGCTTGTAGGCGTATTTATGATCTCACGTTCTTCATTGAAGGAAATCATAAGTTTCTCAGCAACGGGTTGGTAAACTTCAAAAATTATAACACTGGTTCTAAAGGTTTGTGTGTGGGGGTATGTGTGAATGTGATGTGCAAACTTGGTCTATTAATAGTCAAGGTGTTCTAATAATACATATGATGCCATGGGGAGGAGGAACATATACATTACATGTGCAGTATGAGGAGAACATTAACATTCTTTTTTCGAGCAGTTTGAAGAAATCAAGAAATGCAGGAGTTCCAAATATTCCAACTACAAGTACTCCCACACCCACAAGTAAGCCCACTGATATCACGATCATTGCATTAAACATTTGATTACATAACATATCAAGTGAATAATGTTCTGAGCTGCCTAGTGAAGATCTGCTTCATTTGGCTGCCTAGCAACAAGTACATCATCTCATCAGCTGTCCACCTGAGCCAATGGACCCTTTGCATGAAAGATCGGAAGTACGATAAACGTCACGTCTGGAATAAAAACCACAGCGGTTGCCTAGAGACATCATATCATGTTCACGGACCTTTGCGTAATAAAATGGCAATGCTCGGAGTCATTCCTTCCCGCTCAGACATTGATCCTTCGACCGATCCAGTTCCTGATCAAACTATGCTGCCAACAGTAAGTGTAAGTTTGACCGAGTCTGACATACCCGGAGCCTTTTTAAAAGCCATCCATTTAAAAAGGCTCCGAGTATGTCAGACTCTGTCAAGCTTACTGTTGGCACCATAATTTGACCAAAATCTGAATCGGCAGAAGGATCAATGTCTGAGCGGGAAGGAATGACTCTGAGCATTGCCATTTTATTATGCAAAGGTCCCTGAACGTGACACGATGTCTCTAGGCAACTGCTGTGGTTTTTACTCCGGATGTGTCGTTTATTGTGCTTCCTATCTTTCGTGCAAAGGGTCCATTGTGAATGGTTAGTATCCTGATGAGCCAAAGTGGAAAAGCAGAACTACACACAAAGGAGAAAGTAATGCAACATTACACCACACACTAACACACAGACACACACCATATATATACACACTAACACCACCCACATACACACTCACACATACACACACTAACACCACCCACATACACACTCACACATACACACTCACACATACACACACTAACACCACCCACATACACACTCACACATACACACTCACACATACACACACTAACACCACCCACATACACACTCACACATACACACTCACACATACACACACTAACACCACCCACATACACACTCACACATACACACACTAACACCACCCACATACACACTCACACATACACACACTAACACCACCCACATACACACTCACACATACACACACTAACACCACCCACATACACACTCACACATACACACACTAACACCACCCACATACACACTCACACATACACACACCAACACCACCAACATACACACTCACACATACACACACTAACACCACCCACATACACACAGACACATACACAGCATTTGTGCCGCCCTCCAGGGATAAGGGAAGTATTCAAAAGTTTGACCAGGGTACCATGAGGGTACATCGAAGAAGTAAATCTACAGCTGGTCACATCCTTTTAAGTTACATGTACCTTGATCATTTCATGAGGAATTATTATATATCAAACATGCTGGTAACGGTGTGTAATTAATGTTGACTCGAATAATTGCATTCATTGTACATGAGGTATGATTTACAATCTAGATCATGTGTGTCTACAGACATCACAACAGACCTCATGAATATACTCACAGTCTTTATCCTTCTTTGACAAGAACATCATAGCAACTCAGAACCTTGGCACTTTGGTAAGCCCTTTTAGCACTTCAAGGCAACTTGTGCCACAACTGTGTGGAAACCACCACCCAAAGCAATAATAACCACATAGCTCCACCCAAAGCATTAATAACCACCTATAGCTCCACCCAAAGCATTAATAACCACACATAGCTCCACACAAAGCATTAATAACCACCAATAGCTCCACCCAAAGCATTAATAACCACCCCTAGCTCCACCCAAATCATTAATGTCACCCCTAGATCCACCCAAAGCATTAATAACCAACCACAGCTCTACGCAAAACATTAATAACCACACATAGCTCCATCCAAAGCATTAATAACCACCCATAACTCCACCCAAAGCATTAATAACCACCCCTAGCTCCACCCAAATCATTAATAACCACCCCTAGCTCCACCCAAAGCATTAATAACCAACCACAGCTCTACTCAAAACATTAATAACCACACATAGCTCCACCCAAAGCATCAATAACCACCCATAGCTCCACCCAATGCATTAATAACCACCCATAGCTCTACCCAAAGCATTAATAACCACCCATAGCTCCACCCGAAGCATGAAAAAGCTCCATCCAAAGCATTAATAACCACCCATAGCTCCATCCAAAGCATTAATAACGTAGGTCTCCATACCTCATGCATATACAATGTAGCCAAGGTCTCCATACCTCCACCATAGAGCCTAGGTCTCCATACCCCATGCATATAGCCTAGGTCTCCATACCTCATGCATATAGCCAAGGTCTCCATACCTCATGCATGTAGCCAAGGTCTCCATACCCCATGCATATAGCCTAGGTCTCCATACCTCATGCATGTAGTCTAGGTGGTCTCCATACCTCATGTATATAGCCTAGGTCTCCTGAGAATATCACTGTTTCCAGCGAGTGTAGTAAGAGAGTGGGGTACTTGGAGGGATGAATAGGCTAAGGGGAGGAGGGGCTACAAACATCTCCAATGTGCACCCACATCACCAATACACCCATACATGCCACCTCATAACCAATAACCCATACATACTGGTCACCTCATTAGCAATACACCCCACACATACCACCTCATCACCCCCACACATACCACCTCATCACCCCACACATACCACCTCATCACCCAGCACATACCACCTCATCACCCCACACATACCACCTCATCACCCCCACACATACCACCTCATCACCCCACACATACCACCTCATCACCCCACACATACCACCTCATCACCCCACACATACCACCTCATCACCCCCACACATACCACCTCATCACCCAACACATACCACCTCATCACCCCACACATATCACCTCATCACCCCACACATACCACCTCCTTACCTATACACCCACACATACCACCTCATCACCATAACTAATGCACAAGCACATGACATCACCTCCACCTGCCTTGAATTACTTCACCAGGGACACATCATCTCTCTGCAATGACTTCCAATCCATCTGGAACTGTAGGGCCATGGTGGGTGTGGCAGGGATGCTCAAATGCTGCTGTGACGGAACACTCTTGGGCGAATCATCAGACGCCATGGTAACGACATCCTTCGTGGATAGGTCAGCATGCTCCGTGGAAGTGGTCGAGTGTTTGAAAGTCTCATGTGGGCTGACGTGACCTGAAGGGGTCTGGGGAGGAGGCTGAAGGCTTACATCCTCCAGAGCTATCCTCCTCAGCGGCACATGTGATGGGTGGGGTTATGATTACATCAGACCAGTGATGGGTGGGGTTACATCAGACCAGTGATGGGTGGGGTTATGATTACATCAGACCAGTGATGGGTGGGGTTATGATTACATCAGACCAGTGATGGGTGGGGTTATGATTACATCGGACCAGTGATGGGTGGGGTTATGATTACATCAGACCAGTGATGGGTGGGGTTATGATTACATCAGACCAGTGATGGGTGGGGTTATGATTACATCAGACCAGTGATGGGTGGGGTTACATCAGACCAGTGTGGGTGGGGTTACATCAGACCTGTGATGGGTGGGGTTATGATTACATCAGACCATTGATGGGTGGGGTTACATCAGACCAGTGTGGGTGGGAGACTGACCTTTGACCTCCAGTGGGGCAGCCTCTAGACACACTGAGTGTAAAGACTGGGCACCTTATCATCAATAGGTTGCTTTGGCAACAACTTGGCTTTCTAAAATCGATTAAAGGTCAGCTAAGAAAGGCTCTAATAAAAGTGCACCTGTTCGTTCTCTATCTCGCTCAGCTCTGCCCTGCTTGTTGGCTGGCCCCAGCCTCACAACAGCTCTGAAGTCCTCCTCTGCCTCGTCTGATCTCTCCAGCTTCCTCCTGGCCACACCCCTCTTGAGATAGGCCTTGGCATACCTGCTGTCCAGAGCTAGCGAGCTGGAGCAGTCATTCTCTGCAGCTGCATATCTACCAGGGGGTGCAAGCAGCAAGTGGTGTATTGTAGTGAACATGCTACATCCCCCCCCCTCCCTTATATGGTAGTGGACTGCTATATCCCCTTATATGGTAGTGGATACTACAGACCAGTGGAGCTATGCTCTTTACTGATACAGTAATGACATATGACCCACATCTCCATGTTAAGTACATCTATGCATGTTGGCCACATAATGGTCTGGGGACTAAACAGGCTTAGTAGGTCCTGTTCTGTGACCACACCCACAATAGCACTGCAGTACACTCACCACACACAGCACACACACCTTCCTCACCTCACACACTCCTCACCTCTCCAACTTGATGAGAGCCATGGCTCTGTTGGCTGGTAGAACGTGACACACAGTGGGTCCAGGTCCATCCCATGGGTGCATCATTCCACAGCCAGGTCATACTGACCTGTATGCAATACCCTAAAACACCAGACAAACCAATAGTAAAGCACAACCCTCCCTCTCCACCAGTACACCCCTCCTTCCTCCCTCCTCCTTTCTCTTAGGTATGTGTATGGGCCAAAACATACCGTATTGGGATGATGTTATTTTGGGGTGAATTTGGAATATTGGGATTTTACCCCACATGTAACTGCAAAGAGTTGGGTACGTATATTAGCCCGCCACTTATAATTTGTGGTGTTCACTTTTGTATGTGGGGACAGAGTTGACACACCCACTAACTTAATATAACACTAACCTTTTCTTTTTCCGACTCAGCTTGTCGCTTCCGTCACTGTTCTGCATCCTCCACTTCCTCCACGTCTACATCACGCGACAAGTCATTCTCTGCCAAACAGTCCATCTCCGCACACAGTTTGTCCTAGAAGGTATATACAAGCATCACGTGGTAAGTGCATATGCTCACCACATCCAGCTTGTCCCATTGCTTATATGTCAGAGATGTAAATGGAAACAATACTAAATTCAGATACACCCAGGATCTGGTACAGGTATGTGCCCATGGTCTGCACGTCTGGTCTCGGCCCGAGACCCAACTGACATAGCTGCGAATGGATTACATCACCGCTACGCATCAGTAACTGTGGGACCTTGCACACACATATATTTATATAAATACCTATGCAGAACTAGGCCTACATTAAAAATCAAAATCCATTGCTTATAATCGAAGGAAGGAATTCTCGCAGGCTTTGAGCCCTTGTCAGCTTATTTCGATACCTTAGCTGCTTTCCCGCTGTCAGCTCTATATATCTCTTCCGGACTGCCCTCTAATAGGAGGCAGTTTCTAAATGAAACAGAAAGTATCATAGTGTGCCGGTCGGCATTCAGCGGCGCCAGTCCACAAAAAAGAAACCTGCGTTAGAATTGGCTTGTTTTTCTTAAGGTTCTCATCTTTCTGCTTTGTCCGATCCTCCAGTTCTTTTACAAAACCACAAAACTTTGGACCTCACTTGAATTATGTCGTAACTGTTTGCAATCACTATGATGAAATCCATGGTGCGCGATGAATCGAATCCATTTGCGTCATTGATTAGACGCACGTGGCAATCTTTCATTTCAGTCTCATAATGCAGCTGCGCGTAGAAAGGCGGTTTAATGTGTCAAAAGGCTTCGGAGGACAGGAAAGAACCATTGAACAATTTGCGAGAGGAAGAGGAAATCCATAGCAGCTGGCATGGCATATTACCGGTAGGCCTAACGAGCGAGGGAGGGGTAGCGTGGGCAGCTCGATACGGTATGGGAGTACCGGGTAGCAGTGGCTGTTGGAATATTGGATAAAGTGTGCACGCCAGTTTCCATTTAGTACGTTCTACCTACTCCGTACTAGGAACTTTGACCAGCTGCTTAGCGACATAGCGGGTGTGTTAGAAGCTAGCACAAGGAGAGTACCTGGAGGGGAGCTGTAGCCCAGATATGAGTAGTAGATATGGTAGTCGCTTTAACCACGATTGGGCCTCAGTAGTTAGGGGTAGCGTTGGTAGTGATTGCCACCTGCGATAACGTCAGGAGTGTTCACCACCGCCCTGTTTGTTGTACAGAGCAACGATACTTGCGTAAGTATAGTACTTAAAAGGAGCCTATTAGGGTTGTTTAAAACTCATACAAAATGGTCCAAACTTATTTTTTATTTTTATGCGCTATTAAAAGTGCAACTACTCCATACCCTACTTGAATATTCAAGTCGCGTACGTAGGTCAGTAAATTTATGATATACAACAACGTCGACAAATGGTTGCGAAGTTTGAGGTCGCAAAGCAGCGAATTAGTACAGAGATAGATAAGTGTGCATTCTCCGCGTAACCAAGTACATACTCAGTACATATTGTGCTTCAGTATGTGATAAGAAGGAAGGTCATTCTGCCAACTATAACCCCACATGCATATGCATTGCGGGATGAGAGATATGGTTTAAGAAGCTCAATGCAAAAAAGGCAGACATACAAACAACGAACCTAAATTGGGAATAAGTCTTCCCTGATTAGCTCAACTGTCTTGGCTGATCAGGTATTGAATGAATACATTATTTACATATAGATAGATGTGCACACACAGAAGATTATTAGAATGAATTGTGTGTGATAACTTCGAGTGATTGCAATTTTGATTTTGATTTTTAGCCTGCCAGTCACAGTCCCTGGAGCCTTGCTGGGAGGCACCCCTGCTGGAAGGAGCCTCCACCAGTTATATGTCCAGTCGGTCTCCCACCAGATGGCAAGCACGTTCAAATGGAGGTGAAGGATGAAACACGGCGTTGATGGATGCTGAAAGAGAATGTAAGTTGTATTTGTCATTTTGTATATGTATAGATGCATTAGTAGTTCTGGCTTCATGTAAATCCAGCCATTGGTACAGGATTGGTACAGTCGTAGCTAACATGAAAAAAGGTTTGTTGTATTTGTACATGTATAGGTGCATTAGTAGTTGTAAGCCATTGATACCAGTACAGTTGTAGCTAACAGTGGAAGGCGCGTAATGTCAACTTCTAGTAATGTCAACCGATATGGTGGTGTAAGGAGTGGTTCAAATCCATAATGTGTATAATGTCCTGGGTGTGCACATTTGTACATCGCGGTGGGTAAGCTAAATAGTTTTATTTTTGCATTAAGCCATTTCAACGAAGTTTGTCTGTTTTGTTTTGCCATGTTGTACAAGTCCTTATCTGTTCGGGTCGAAACTTTGTAAAATTAATTAATGTCTACAGTCCGTCCTTTTAGGATCGGGCTGATAAGCAAGGCTTGAATCCTTTTGGTACTTGTAAAATGAGCCGTGCTTGCTGACTTATCTATTATGCTCCGTGAAGAATGGTTGGAGCGTAATGGATATGTTCGCTAGCACATGTTGTTTTACGAGTACTGAAACCTTGCTTATCTCAGCCTGGTTCTAAAAGCACTTGTAGCCAGTACCATTAAATGCAACTAGGTTCCTTCTGTGACCTGCACATTATTGTTGACAATAGACATTAAGAAAACCATCATTAAACAAAATAGCCCCAAATGTTGCCTCCTATATCACAAACCCGAGTACAGGGCTTGTTGGTGGCTGTCCCCGATGTGGTGATTTAAGTATAGTGGTTTCAGGTTTAGCTCTCAAGAGTGGTACATTTATTGTGTCAGTAATAAAAGTAACATCTCCATATTGATCGCTGGACCAACAGACCAAATCAACCAGACAAAAGTTTGCTGTAATTGTTCCTGAGTGACGATGAAGCTCCTTGACAGTGGTAGGCATGGTGACCAGACAATGGAGGAATAGCCTTCCTGCTGGCACTACATTATAGCTGCAAAGATGAGCTGATCGATCAGAGATAGAGGGAGGGAGTAGTGGATAGCAGCTGCTGGGCCCCCATTGTTGTGTAGCCATGACCTGGTGATGCATGGGCATAGCTGTTTGAGATGAGGGGGTTGGACAGAGGCCACATTGAGATAGCTGTTGAAGGGGAAGGGATTGTACAGAGGTCACATTGGCATAGCTGTTGAAGGTGAAGGGATTGTACAGAGGTCACATTGGCATAGCTGTTGAAGGTGAAGGGATTGTACAGAGGTCACATTGGCATAGCTGTTGAAGGTGAAGGGATTGTACAGAGGCCACATTGGCATAGCTGTTGGAGGTGAAGGGGTTGTACAGAGGTCACATTGGCATAGCTGTTGAAGGTGAAGGGGTTGTACAGAGGTCACATTGGCATAGCTGTTGGAGGTGAAGGGGTTGTACAGAGACCACATTGGCATAGCTGTTGGAGGTGAAGAGATTGTACAGAGGCCACATTGGCATAGCTGTTGGAGGTGAAGGGGTTGTACAGAGGCCACATTGGCATAGCTGTTGGAGGTGAAGGGATTGTACAGAGGTCACATTGGCAGAGCTGTAGGAGGTGAAGGGGTTGTACAGAGGTCACATTGGCATAGCTGTTGGAGGTGAAGGGGTTGTACAGAGGCCACATTGGCATAGCTGTTGAAGGTGAAGGGGTTGTACAGAGGTCACATTGGCAGAGCTGTAGGAGGTGAAGGGGTTGTACAGAGACCACATTGGCATAGCTGTTGGAGGTGAAGGGATTGTACAGAGGCCACATTGGCATAGCTGTTGGAGGTGAAGGGGTTGTACAGAGGCCACATTGGCATAGCTGTTGGAGGTGAAGGGATTGTACAGAGGTCACATTGGCAGAGCTGTAGGAGGTGAAGGGGTTGTGCAGAGGTCACATTGGCATAGCTGTTGGAGGTGAAGGGGTTGTGCAGAGGCCACATTGACATAGCTGTTGAAGGTGAAGGGGTTGTACAGAGGTCACATTGACATAGCTGTTGAAGGTGAACGGATTGTACAGAGGTCACATTGGCAGAGCTGTAGGAGGTGAAGGGGTTGTACAGAGGCCACATTGACATAACTGTTGGAGGTGAAGGGGTTTTACAGAGGCCACATTGGCATAACTGTTGAAAGTGAAGGGGTTGTACAGAGGCCACATTTGGGAATATTTATATCGATCTTTGCCATCAGAGCACCTGACCAGCCACAGTAGACCAGGCACTATTCAGAAGGTTATGGACCCTCCATTGAGACCAGGCAAAGGGTCCGTTATTAATATGCTCATGTGTCAGTTTTTAAAGCTGTATTTGTTGACATCACAGTTGGTTGATTCCAGGGAACGATTGCATAGTATGGACTGCTTTGGTTATGGAGGTCCACCACAAGATGCTAGCCATAGGTCCACCACAAGATGCTAGCCATAGGTCCACCACAAGATGCTAGCCATAGGTCCACCACAAGATGCTAGCCATAGGTCCACCACAAGATGCTAGCCATAGGTCCACCACAAGATGCTAGCCATGTAATAACATGCCGAAGGCATGTTTACATCAGGAGATAGTTAGGGTTTTAGGGTTAGGGTTGCGAGGCGCGAAGCGCCAACGATGCCGACTCCGAATCCGGGGTCAAATTGCACCCGCGGTGCTGTCCAGACACTCTTCATTGAAAAAACACCGCCTCGTCCCGAGTCCGCTTCGCGGACGAGGCGCCTTCGGCGCCGTACTGCGCGCTTCGCGCGCTATACTAACTCGCCTAGGTCCACCATGTGATCCTGAAGATGTCCTATCAACTACTACAATTCACCTATCTTACGTGACTTTGGCCAGCTATTGGTTCATGTAGTTTCCGGCAACTTCTTTTCACCTGCTATCTCTGGGCAACTTTTATTCACCTGCTATCTCCCTGCAACTTTTTTTCACCTGCTGTCTCCCTCACCTGCTGGTTTCCTCACCTGCTGGCTATGCAGTAGTCAGCTACAGCCACTACCATGACACCTTCACCTGAAAACTGAGGCCGATATTTGTGGACAAAGTGGGGTTGTTGATGAGGCCTCCTTGTGGGCGAATGTGCAGTTTCTTTGACTGAGCTGGTTGTGGTGGAGGTAATTGCAGAGGGGTTAGATAATGGTGGGGAAGCTCCCTGTATCCCTCAACCACTGGGCCACCTGGTGTTGGATAAGGTTGAGTTGTGCCCTCAAACCTCCTTCATCCAGATCATTGATCTTATCTGTGACCATTTAGCCTTAGTCATAATTTGATAAGATTAAGATACATGGTATTTAGCTGGTCACCCCATCTTGTTTCACGGTATTCTATCAGAAGGTTTGGGAGTGTTTTGGCACAATCCTTTTGGTATCCCTCACAAGCTATTTTTAGCTCAAGGGGAGGAAGTCTTGGGTTTGGAGTGTTAGGGAACAGGATGATCAGGATGACCAGGGGGAAAGTCCCCTACGAGCATGCCCCTGTTGACATTGATGTGTCGTTTCAAAAGGAGGGTTCCAACCCAACCCCCCTCGCCTCAGCAAGACCTCGTTAGAGGTATATACCAGAGGAAAGAAGAAGTTCCCAACCCTTTTACTTTGTCAACGACTTGTGGCAGTTATTATAGGCTATACTGCAGTTTTACCCTTTGCGCCGTTCTTTCGAACCACTCGGGATCATCAGTAGCCAGGAAATATATACGAGGGAACTATGGTACTCCAGAGGCGCTCTCACCTTCTTTTCTTCGACTTGAATTTGGTCACACATGGACAGTTGTTTTCAATCACTCTTGTTTCACACCTTTGATATTTTTAATTTCGTCATGGTAGGGAGGGGCGATTTCCTGTATGGAGTATTGAGCTGTTGGGGACGAGTTTGACCGTTAGGTCATCGTCGTCGCACATCAGAAGGTGTTATTGTGGGTAGACAGCGTCATCCTAGGACCTAAATGCAATGCAGCTATAACCAAAACCTCACGCATACCCTTGGTGTTCTGGAAGTCCATCTGGGGACTCTACTACCAAATCGTTGCATATAGTGGTCACTCCCTCCAGGATCTGGTCCTCTTCTTCAACAATTCCCCTACTCTCATCCCATCGCAGAGATGGGGGTACGTAGTCAGAAAGACCCTAGTAGGCCTTTGATGAGGTCCTCTTCCCTCCATCCCAGCATCTCGTCATCATCTGCTGCTACATTGAGCAGGCACGATGACGTGTCTCTGGGGACTATTTAGTCACCCAGATTAAACATGGTGTCTGTGGTGGTAATTGGTCTGTCACCACCACCATCTTGGTCCCCAGGAAAGGTATGACCTCCTGCACATGTACAAAAGTCCAATTTGCAAGGGGGGAAATCATCCCATAAATGTATATGGAGAGATAGGGAAGGAGTAACGAGTATTCCCATATACGTGTAATAAAAAACAATATCTTGTAGATGACACTTAAATTTGCTTTTGTTTCCCATGGAGCTATATACACACCTATTTGAACCTGGCACCACATGCGGGATCAGTGCTCATAGAGCACTCATATTTTACCGCCAAAGGTGGTGTATCTTCAAGAGAACCACTTCAGCGTATTTATTTGGAGGGGGTGCCTATTCCTTCCTCTACACACACCTGTTGTACACTTACTCACCGTTCTCGTACCTTGCCAGAGTTTGTGGAGTGGAGATTTATCTCCTGTCTCGCACGGTTGTTCCAGTATAGATGTACTGCTGAGCGTAAAATTATCGCAACTGAATTTTAGAAGATATATGCAAGTATTGTTGCCAAAAAATATATATCACGGAAGCAGAGATTTACACGCAACACGCAGCATTATTCCTATATCTTTTGCGCATACACAGGGTACATGTACATGTAAAAATTATGCAACAGAGATTTCTCTGGGGAAATAAAGATGGCAGCAAGCAACATATACGCCACAGTGCAAACTGCGGGGTGCATGGAAGGGATATACTGACAGTTCTTTCAGCATTGTTCCCGTTTTCTTTGTGAATGTGCCCAAGAGCTGCACCATCCTGCTATTCTCCTCTTGGATGGAGTTGCCCCAGCTGTCACCATTGAACTTTGATTGGGGGTGTCTCTCCCTGTATGTCTAGGTCTTCCAAATCCAAGAGCTGTTTGACAGAAGAAGCATGATTATCAATTTTGTCAGTATGGGAAGTTCCTCTGTAGACGATGTTGGATAACTCATCCTTCAAGAATAAGGCCTTTTATGTCACCAAGATGCCACATTTCAAGTCGTCTCAGCAGACACTCGACTTGAGGTAGGGTGTGGTTTCTGAAGGAGAAGTGATGGAGCAATCATTGCAGTCTTTAGCGCAATTGATTCAAGTGCTGTACCCTCTCCATAGGCACAAAATAGTCTGGAAAGTTCCTGGGTAAATTGATGGCCAATCTAGGTGGGGGGAGAAATTAATTATGTTTCTAATGAACAACTTCTGCATAAGCAGCGGTTACAGAATGAATAAAATCAGCACCATCAAGAACATCACTCCAAACAAAGTTAGGAGATAAAACAATGAAAGGTGGAAGGGCTTCGAGGGTCGAATTGTAGACTGATACAAGGGTGATTGGTCAGACACAGAGGATGAGGCTTGTAAAGTGGGAGATGAAACTGCATCAATGTTTCTAGTATCAACAGCGACTGCGTTTGAATGTGAGGATGACAACGAGGGTGGTGTTAGGTTCTGACACAAACCATGTTTTGAGGGCAAATAATTTTACAGCACTGGCCAGCTTTGACACATTTACAGTTAACACAATGACCACTACTGTTACATTGAGACATTGGAGGCTGAGAGAAGTAACAATTCGGTATACAAGTTGGAGAGGACGCAGAACAATTGTTCCAAATAAAGCCCACTACCAAAAAACCACGTTTCCGTGTGGTATGAGCACAAACTAGTTAACCAGTTTTCAAGTAATCCTTTCTGCACAAGACATGTATTTCGTCTTCCAAGAAACGCTTCATACACTTCTGTCACAGACTCTTTTCCAGGCTATTGTACACACTTCAATTATATTTATACGCCTAAAGAAAAAAAAAGACAATGTACGCACAATTGCAATGGTAATGGTTATGTCATGCATGCTTCTGTGTGGTTTGATGATGCCCAACTGACGTAAAATTGAGGCAGATTATGGAGAAAGAACACAGGTCATAATGGTTATTTGCATGGATTATTATATGCAGGGAACAACTACCAGCTAATGTGTTGTGTGTGCTTAAATGCGGGTTGAAAGCAAAGCCACTTTTCGTACTGGCATGAAAAAAACCATCACATTGGTTTGAACCTTTGTTGAGAACGCAATAATTTCTACATTCCCCATGTACCTGGCATGTCCTTTTTAGTTTCTTTTACGTAATGATATAAAGATTCATACAATAAACCAGCACCGAAGCCAAACTGACACTCAAATTCAGCAACATTTTGTGGCAATTGCATCAAGGTTGCCATGCTCCGAACCAATTACAAATTTACTTATGGCTCGAAATAAACAATTACCATCACTATGTATGGAATGCCGACAGATGGGAGATACTGCAAGGCAAATAACAGTAACTTTGTTACCAAGGGTGGTAGACAGCATATCTCAAACAGATAACATCCAGTCATGTGATGGGGTTGTACACGATGGTACATATGGATATTCTTTAAAATGCCACAATTTGAACATCTTTACCAGCGTTATCAATAAAATCACTTAAATGTTTAAGCCTGTCTGTATTAGATTTACTGATATGCAGAATGCAACAAGCATTGTGTGCAGGTGGGTTAGGGCATTTGCAATAAATCTTACAATCATTAATGATACTGTCCCCACTATCACTGCCATTGACCTTTCCACTGGCTGCGTTTGCGTTTACAATGTTCAGTTTTTATGTACTCAGTCTTTTTGTAACGTTCAATGTTTCAGTAATCAAAAATTATTTCTTTCCATTAAATTACAGGTATCTTTAGTCCAACATATAAATCAAAATACCAATGATAATTTTTGTTAGCTTTTATCAATTGCGTTAAGTTGGCTTGAAGCAAGCCTAAGTTAGTTGACACTTCGTAATGCATCTTTTGCTTAGCCAGATAAAATACATTTCGCAAACTGCTGGGGCCGTTTCTGAGCTTGTAAGCCTCCAACTCCGTTGCTCTGGCAGGCATTCCTGAGCCCACATGTATTAGTGCTACAAGATGCTCGATGTATTCATCATATGCTTCCAGATAGCTTACCGCCTCAGTGCTACTTATTCCTAAATCTTAATAAAGTGTTAAAACATGATTCTGTTGCATTTGTCCGCATCTGTCCAAGCGTAGGGTGTATGATATTGATATCGCAGCTATTTGTGCACAGTCGATCTCATACATTACCTTACCGCCTCAGTGCTACTTATTCCTAAATCTTAATAAAGTGTTAAAACATGATTCTGTTGCATTTGTCTGCATCTGTCCAAGCGTAGGGTGTATGATTTTGATATTGCAGCTATTTGTGCACAGTCGATCTCATACATTACCTGATGATATGGACAATTTAGAGAAAAATGACTATGATATTTCTTCGGGACACAGTTAAAATTATTTGTTCCACTACACTTTCCACAACTACAGACTAATTGCTCATAGAAAGTGCAGTATGTATGGTGAGTGGTACTTTCCAAGAATTAGTACACTCTCTGCAAACAGTTCTTTATTACATTCTGCCTTATACAGACATTGTGTAAAGTTCAACTTGGCTTGTTTAATAAAATCATCTGATAAACAGCCACAGTTTTTGCTATGTTTAGGCATGCAATGACACTTTACAGTACTTACATTAGGATATTGTTCTTTTGTGGTCATCTCAGAATCCACTTGTACTCCACTGGATACCATCTTTGTCTCTTGTGGGTCCTGGTCACGAGTGAGGTCCAATTACACTATACTGTGAAGTTATTGATGATACTTGATACTGGCATTAACTCGACGTCCAGTTGATATGTCTAGCATAGGGAGTAAAGCGAATCCAGGAATTCTTCTTGACGTATATACATCAAACAATCTCTAAAACATTGCGAAACAGTATCATCAGGAGCTACAACAATGAGCCTGTCATTGATGAAATTGGACACATTGTTGGTCGAAGATAGCCAATGTGATGCTGCTGTATGGCACAGAAGATGAGCCCGTAAATGACATTATTTTGTGTACGTTTTGCCGCAATTTGGCCAAATGCTATTGTGCAGCATTTCGATCGAGGTGCCATCCATACAGTTGCTAGCTTAGATAGAAAAGAGTAGGCGGTTACTAGTCTTAAAATTTTAATGACATTTAGGGTTAGGCTTATTACTATTATTTAGGGTTAGGGTTATTGTGGGTATATAGCGTCGTCCTAGGACCTAAATGCAATCATTACTACACAGGGTCTGAGTCCAAACTTCCATTTCTTTCTCATCTCCTCAGTCACTAGTGCCCCTTTCAGGAGTACTTTTTCTGGCCTGAATTGGTAAGGAGGCACTTCCTGTTCCAACCTACTCGGTGTATTCCTTCCCCTTCCTAGTGGCAGTGGCACATTCCTCCGCCTGCTTGCCAGCCTCTTTGCTGAGCATCCTTATTTTGGCTCGGGCATGGACGCATACATCATCGTCATTCTCTTCTCTGTCAGACCGATCACTGACCACTCCCTTTATAGGAGAGATGAAATAATTGATACATGTACAAGCATATGTATATGACATTAAAAAAAAATTAATATCAAACAACATGTACAATCAGTTTTACAAGTACAATATAAGAGGGAACTTGGGAAGGTTCTAGGCTCGTTCCTTCCCTGGGTTTCCAGGTCCCCATCCCCTTGTTCTTTGAACGTTGGGGGCTCTATGAGCATTTCCTCTTCTGGCTGGGGGATTCCCCTTCATCTCCTCCTTCCTTGCTTTTTGGAGGCTGGGCCAGCCTCCTTCTCTAGACCCATTCATTTCTTTGGAAGGGGGGGGGGACAAGGGATGAGCATGGTATGGAATCAATAAGTTGGTACTTACTCAATTCCTAGGAGTGGGCTCTTTGTAGGAGCATCTCGACCTCAGTCTGGGTGCTAAGCTGGTCTTGCTCCCAGCTTGCCTTCAGGTCAGTTTTGCTTTGCCTTCAACTGTTTTTGCTTGCCTTCAGCTTTCCTCATAGAGTCCTTCAGTGTCTAAGATACCTTGAATAATTTCAAGTTTATCTTGCACGAGTTTTACTACATGCACCATTCCTTCCTCCGTTAGGAGGGCAGTAGTTGTTCTCAGCATGGTGAATTCGTGATCGAGCTTTGCCCATCTCACCTTCATTTATCTGCAACGTAAGGCCCTCTGTATTCAATGGCCTTCGGTATGAAAGACAAGATGGGGACATCAGCATCAAGACAGTGCTTCAGTTTTTAAAATTTGCAATCTCCCCATGTCCATAGATAGGCTGGTAACAGCTTTGGCTATGGCAGACAGCCGCGCTCTCTAGTGGCCTGCAGAAGTAACCTCTGCCTCTCCCAAATGGCCCGTTCATCACTTAGAGCAATATGCGAATTGGTCTCATCTCCCGATGGGAGGCAGGAGTTAGGATTTGTTTGACTGGCAAGCATTTTTGCCATAGACCTGCAATAATGCTGTCTGGGGGGGTGGGGGGGGGGGGGGTCTGCTGCTGCTACATCTGTATGAGGAGGAAGGAGGGGCACTCTGGTTTTTTGGAACCGGAGAAATAGGGGGGGGTGGTCGATGATGTTTCCATAGGTGTGGTGGTGGGGGCGTTGTCTTTGGCAGTGGTGGGAGGGGCTGGCTGCTACCTTCGTAGCTTCTCCTTTTTGCAACATGGGGGGGGGGGCGGTTTTCATCCAGTCTTTCGACGTCGGATTAGCCGGCTGTTTCTCCTTTTTTCGTGTTGCTGCTGCTACTGCTGCATATGGTGAGCAAATGCCATTTGAGTACAATGAGAACAGTTATTAGGTATCTTCCACTACGCTGAGAGAAGCAGCTAGAACAATAAAGGTGCAATTGGATAAAGGGGTGTGGAGTAAGCATTGCCCTTGAAAAGCTGCATTTGTCAAAATTTATTTGTAAATTGTGCGAAAGTACGCTGAACTTTCTACATAATAGAAGTGGATCTTTCCATCCTAAAGTAGCAAAGGCTTTCCCGAAAGTCCAGATTGTATTTGTGTAGGACAAGGCGGTCATGGTCAGCTATACCATTAGGGATGCAGTCCCCACTTCCACTGCTGTTCTGTGTGATAGTACTGCACTGTGCACTTAAACCCGCTCTGCTATGAGTACTGGAATGTGTACTTGAACCAGGTCCATAATGACTACTGGCCTGTGTACTTGAACCAGGTCCATCCTGACTGCTGCCCTGTATACTTGGACTCGGTCCGCCGTGACTACTGCTCTTTGTACATGAACCCTGTCCATTGGCATCCTGACTATTACCCTGTGCACTCGGACACTGTGCAGTTTCAGAGTCACTTTCGTCAGTACTGCAAAGGGCTCAGCAATGTTGTCTGCCCTTGTGGATTTTCCTGCCACCCTCCCCATGTCTAGATGGTAAACATGACCCAACTCTTCATCAGCTTATTCACTTGCTTTTTTTTTCCTTTTTCACAGGCTCGTGTTCGGATATCAAAATAAAGTTACATTGTATGTAAAGCAAATGAGTATATTGCCATTAAAATTTTACACTTTTTTCGGCGGCCAAAGCGGCAGAGCATTGGGCTTCCGCTTCCGCTCCCTGATGAGTTGGATCGAAGCTTCCTCGAAGTCTTCAGTTTACTTCGCAGCCATCTATAAATGGAAATATAAGCTCACTTAATACGACCTCACACGTTAATGTAGCTCAATACAGCGTGAGTATATTGCCATTAAAATTTTACACTTTCTTCGGCGGCCAAAGCGGCAGAGCATTGGGCTTCCGCTTCCGCTCCCTGATGAGTTGGATCGAAGCTTCCTCGAAGTCTTCAGTTTACTTCGCAGCCATCTATAAATGGAAATATAAGCTCAGATAATACGACCTCACACGTTAATGTAGCTCAATACAGCGTAACTGTTTTTTTTTTTTGTCAAAGCTTAATTAAGACGGCACTAAATTTATTCATTTTAAATAGCGCAGTTGCTTGCAAAAACTTTCCAATCACATTTGTAGGCATAGAATCCGAAGATGTCCCGTAGGATCACTTATTCAAAGTGGCTGTGGAGAACCTGCCAAAATGTGTAGAACACACTGTAAACGTGTATCTCACATCCCGAAGAGGTCCGGTAGGATCACTCATTCAAATCGGCTTCTAGACACCGAAATAGGGTCTTCAGTGCAACGCTTTTGTGTCGGTACATTAGGAGGCTGGTCATGATTAACCTTCCTAAGGTATCTAGCAATGTGCTCCGAGTCGTACTCAGCACAGCTCAAAGTAATGAATAGAGTTGGGGAGCCCCATTCTCTCAACATGCATTTTAGTTCACTACTTCTAACCAGTATTGTTTGGTACCACGAACAGACTGGAATATTGTGGAAAGGTTTGCCTCAATACATTCGTCTGATTTGTTAACTCCAGCAAGGAATTCGTGCACAGGCATTTTGGACTTAGCTGTACTTTTGAGAACATTATAAATGTCTGCAGAAATTTGCCGCATTTCTTGTTGCCACAGCAAAAAGAAGACGTACTGTGGATCTTTTCGAAAGCGAGAATCTTTGTTGAGCAGCCTGGATTTGGCATACTCTGAAGCCCCCGGGGTAAGACTGGGTAGTGAGGTGCCCTTATCACCCTCAGTGGACTGGAGCAGGTTGGAAATTCACAACAAATAGGGTGACCTCGCCATTCACTATAGTGCAAGTCTGATTGCAAAGTGCTATCATGACAGACACAACTACACCCTACACCCGCTCTGCCATGAGTACTGCAACGTGTACTTGGACCAGGTCCATCCTGACTACTGGCCTGTGTAGGTCCATTCTGACTACTGGCCTGTGTACTTGAACCAGGTCTATCCTGACTGCTGCCCTGTATACTTGGACTCGGTCCGCCGTGACTACGGCTCTTTGTACATGAATCCTGTCCATTGGCATCCTGAATATTACCCTGTGCACTCGGACACTGTGCAGTTTCAGAGTCACTTTTGTCAGTACTGCAAAGGGCACAACAATGTTCTCTGCCCTTGTGGAGCTTCCTGCCACCCTCCCCATGTCTAGATGGTAAACATGACCTAACTCTGGTGCATCATGATAACATTCACGGAATGGCACCAGAGTTAGGCCATGCGGCAGAAAATTTGGCAGGGTACCCTTAGCCTCTGTGCCGTTAGGGTTATGGGGATTGTGGGCAGGGACTGTGCCCTTTCCCGTATCTGAAACTATGATGCATGCCATGCTTTTGACTTGGACTTAGGACTTAGGACAGGTTTTGTTCGTGGTTCCTGCGGTCCACTGAAAATTGCTGCAAAGGGGTAGCCTTTCTCCTGTTTGTCACTGAAGATGAACACGTAAATGACACGTTTTCTTGTATGTTTTTCTGCAATTTGGCCAATGGCAATTACGCCGCATTTACATTGAGGTACCATCCATTCAGTTGGTAGCTTTGAAAGGAGTGTGTAACCTAGGCGGTTACTGGTTGTAAGATTTTAATGACATCTAGGGTTAGGGTTCCGGTAGGTGGCGCTGGACCTTGAGCTGCTAACGGGTGTCCCTATTTCTGTGGAACTTATAAAATGTATCACACCTCAGTCTCTTTCCGCCTGTTGGTTTTGGTAAGATAGATAATGTGTATTGGTGGAATATAAGAATGCTACGACTGATATTATTATCATACATCGTGCTGGTAGTAGTCATAATGGTAGAAACCTGTACTACCATTCAACATGGTGGCAGATAAATGTGATCAATTTCTTGTGGCAGTTAACTGTTGAGGCCATCATCATATGACTCAGTTCTCACCATGACCCGGGGTGGGTATGAACGTTTGCACGACATGTTTGCGATGGTTGTGGTCTAGCAATTTAAGCGAAACAGTTTGCCTGAAAGGCCAGCGCAAGAGCGCGTCATATTCCCCTCTCATCACCACTATAAACAAGGATAGATGAGACTTGTGCCCGACCCCCTCTCCATTACTAGTAGGCCTCTCTGTACTACATGCAAAATTAATATTTTGTTTGGTCAACAATGAAACAAAGTATTATACCACGCTTATTTATACTTACAAAGCTACAAATATCAAATGAGAGGGTGTGGAGATGTCGGGCCCTCATGGACAAGGGTGAAAGAATTACAACATCAGAATAAGTATCTCTGCAAACAACATACATTGTGTATACCACATATCTCAAAACAAAATAGAAATTTATCTTAAATTCATTAAATCCTTACCTGGAGTCTCTTGAATGCAATGGCACAAATATTGGTCACTCCAAGCATCACCAACTTTTCATTCTGATCAACATTGAGTTTGTGCCCATCAATTTCTGTCCTGCTCGTAACGTGCGAGGTGAGTCCATTTGATCACGTTGCCACCTCCCTGTTGTAGCTAGCAGTGTCTTTTGGAGAAGAGCCATATAATTTCCCTGGTTTAAAAAAAAAAAGAATTACGCGTATTGTGAGTTGCAGCAGAATGAATACCCAATCCGATAAAAATAAAATTAAAAAAGTCTTTCTTTGGTGTGGCAGTTTAGGTGCATCGACATCCCGCTCTTGTGCCATTGTGCTGACCCTATTCCAAATAAGATTGAAACTGTCATTAGCTCTGAGAGATCTAAGGGTGGTTACTGTCATAGTAGCAATGACTTGCCCCTCAGCTGCTGATATACTGCTATGGTGTAGAGCCCTGCTAAGATTATCTCTATGTCGCAGCAGCAACTCTCCTAGAACTAACCCATAAAAGAAGTCAAAGCAGTTACACCTCTGACCCGAGCAATCATACCAGTGTCTGACAACACTACAAGCATGGTCCCACTGCTCAGCCAAAACGGTGTATGATGCTAGGCATATGTATTATAGGCATGGTAATAAGATGTATGATGTAATGATGAGGTGATTTGTACACACCAATCAGTGGTGAAAATCAAGGTACAGGTATTCAAGGTGATTGATGATGCTATATGTTAGTTGTGGTAATTCTCAGTCCCCTTTCCAAAGGGTGTGTATCTATAGCAATGAACCAGCAGTCTCCTGTTTACTAGACAGGCACTTTAACCAACTAAGCCACAAATTGCATTACATGTTCGGCGTGTTTTTGGGTCTTTGTTCAACTGACCCAGCCCTCTCCTTACCCTTAGCAGAGGCAACTCTCTTGCTGCCAAATCTGCCATCAGTTTCTCAGATAAATCCTGCTCTTCTCTGGGTGGCAGCACTTTTCTCCCCATGTTCATTGGAGTGATTGTTACCGATATGCTTTTTCCAGGGGCAGTTTTAATACTCCCTATTTGTTCCTCTCCTGGCATCTCTCGCTCTGTAGGGGAAAGGTTTCTGAGGTAAGGTTTGGGGAAATTTCTTCCTCCAATCTCACTTGTACCATTTTCACTCCGTTTTAGTTTTCTTTTTCCTTTTTCAGCCACACTTCCACCAAACCCAGTGGTGAAAATCAAGGTAGAGGTATTTAAGGTGATTGATGATGCTATATGTTAGTTGTGGTAATGGTGTGTATCTATAGCAACGAACCGGCGATCTCCTGTTTACTAGACAGGCATTTTAACCAACTAAGCCACAAATTGCATCACTTGTTCGGCGTGCATTGTAAATGCACCTTGCAAATTGCAAAAATGTGAGGATGGGATGGAATTGGCCGTTTCCTCGCCCTCCCTTGAGGTGAGTTACTCTCGCAGTGAGAGTCTTCAAGACCTGTATCAGGTCCTGCTCCCCAGAAGGTTTTTTTGTGGTTGGTGTTGTTCGGGTTGTTGTTCATGAGCAATCCCAGTTTCAGGAGCATTGCTGACGCCTTCCATGGTATCCATGGCGGCATCAGGGGTACTTTTTAAAGCCTTTTCCATTTTTCTCTGGAATTTGTGTTACATTGGATTCCTTTGATTCGAGCCTTTTCCTTTATAGGTTCAGTGAGGGTGGGTTCCTTAAGGATCCTGTCCCCCAGTGTTTGATACATTAGCCTTTGAGCTGCAGATATTACTTTCATCTTCGTGATGAATGATGAGGAGATTGAGAAGATCATTGGCTGCAGCTCCCCATTCGGCTTTTAGCTCTAGGGGGCAGTCCCTTAGGACAAGTTGTTGCTCCTTTCGGAGTACCAACCAGCTTGGCGACTTATCATTGGCTTGCAGTTCTTTTGAACTGGCGGGCCGTGA
The DNA here is from genome assembly GCA_949361645.1 of Spongilla lacustris. Taxonomy (NCBI): domain Eukaryota; kingdom Metazoa; phylum Porifera; class Demospongiae; order Spongillida; family Spongillidae; genus Spongilla; species Spongilla lacustris. The sequence goes on along the minus strand of OX442417.1, from coordinate 4,733,967 downwards.
AACTGATCGATACATGCTTTGTGTATATCCACCACATTTTTAAAAAATACTCTTCAATTGCACTAAAGAGGGTTTTCTCGGCCTCTTTGCTGGGGCCACCACATCCACTATTAGTGGCAGGAGTGTCGGGGTGACCCGTGGTAAATTGAGGTTATTGATAAAAATGGTTGTGCAAGGGTCTAACTCGCAGCTACAAGGCTCTGAAATCCTGTATCAACTCACTTTTGTTAAAGATTTTAGACATCAGCCCAGAGCAGCCAGACACAATCAGACAGTTTTATTTGTGGTTCCTGCGGTCCACTTAAAATTGTTGCAAGGTAGCCTTTCGCCTGTATGGCACAGCAGATGAGCTCGTAAATGGCATGATTTTGTGTACATTTGGCCAATGGAAATTGTGCTAGAAAAGAGTGTAACCTAGGCCGTTTCTGGTTGTAATATTGTAACGACATTTAGGGTTATTGTGGATATCATGGGGTACATAGCATCATCCTAAGACCTCAATGCAATGCAGCTATAACCAAAAACCTCAGACATACCCTCGGCATTCTGGAAGTCCATTAATTGGGAATCGACCACCAAAACATTGGGGGAAGTGGTCTCTCCCTCCAGGATCTGGTCATCCCCCGCAACAATTCCCCTGGTCTCATCCCATCGCAGGGATGGACCAGGCTCTAGCCTTATAGGTCTAGGTCGGGTCCTATATCAGTCCCTGACCACCGACTCCGTCGGCCACCAGGGACTGATAGCCAGTGCTGCCCGACGTGAGTAGGAGTGAGGGAGAGTCGGAGAGTCACACTCTGACATGACGTATAAGACATATTGATACCGTATTTCGTGGTTTTCAATGCTGTACGTTTATTCCAATCTTATGACTAAGCGGTCGGGTCTAGCTCGACTGGCGAAGATCGGCTAAACGCCCAATCATATATATAGCCAATGGTACGTTCATTGCACACTGATGTGAAATACATTGTTCATTCTGTTTCACAGAATGTGGCACCGCTTCTTTTTCTTAGCTTCAGGTTTATCTGGTTGAATTGGCTCTCTGAATGGGGAGGGGGGGAAATAGGCAACATGTAAGAGAGTAGCTGGGATAGGAGTGATAAGATGGATGGATGGATAACGACAGCCAGACACCTCTGCCCAAGTGATCACGTCACAGAGAAGTCTTGCAGCTTCGTGCAAATGACTTCCCCCAAAATCGTATCACCCAAATCGCAGGACTCCGTCACTACCTTACAGAACTGCTATCCGCAACCAGGAAGACTGATCCACTCTACAAAATCACCCTCCAAGCGACATGTTTGCTTTTGCATAAAACAATATGGAATCTAGTCTGACAGACCCGCATCCTGTAGACCTCGGATGAGGTCCTCCTTCCACCATAGCATCTCATCTTCAGGTAACTATTGTGAGATGGCACGATGAGGTATCTCTGTGGACTGTTGAGTCACCCAGGTCTAGGATGGTGTCTGTGTTGGTGACTGGTCTGTCACCACCACCTATACATGTCCAGAATTCCAATTTTCAAGGGGGAAGTCATCCCATAAATGTATATGGAGAGGAAGGGAAGGAGTCAGAAATAAGGACCTATACATGTCCAGAATTCCAATTTTCAAGGGGGAAGTCATCCCATAAATGTATATGGAGAGGAAGGGAAGGAGTCAGAAATAAGGGTAACAAAACAATATCTGTTAGATGACACAAATTTGTATGCATATCCGCTCATGTGGGTGTGGGTATGGCATCAGCGCTCATAGAGCACTCATATTTTACCTCCAAAGATGGTTTATCTTCAAGAGAACCACTCCAAATTGTAGAAAGCTGTACTACCATTCCATGTGTGGCAGAAAAAAAAGATTAATTTCTTGTAGCAGTTACATATGACTCAGTTCTAACACATCCATACTAGTAAGTTTCTCTGTACCACATGCGTTAAGATATAACTTTGACGAGGTCTTCAATCAATGCTACCGACAAGCAATTAGTCCTGCCCCTTGATGGTGGACAGCAGGACGAAGATACGTCGTCTTAAAAGTGGTACAGCTGTATGAAATAATTGATACAAGTACAAAAACATATGTATATGCCATGAAAAAATTTCACCCAATATCACCTTAATTGCTGACACCACATCTATTGGGAGGCAGCAGAGGAACACTCCCAATCAGTTGTGCTGCTTAGGTCGTTAGCCAGCTTCCAGAAGGAGATACATCTTGTCCTGCTGGACTGTGCACAGGTGATGGTTTTCGACGATGATGGGGGTGCCTGCCTGTAAGTAGGCCTTTCAGAGCTTTAGGGAGCACCCAATCGTCAATGAGAATGCCGTACACCCCATTCCCACCATAAGACAAGCTCGATGCAGCAAAAATTTAAATTACTCTTTGCCTCAGGGTAAGAAAAGGGTGCCTACAAACCTCTAAAACTGCTAATATACTTACTAGTACTGTAAACTTTCACCGTTTTTTTTTTTGCACCAATAACTAATAAGTCCCACTTAATATTGATTGAGTGTGGGTTTTGGGTTTATCGATAAATGAATGCAGTTACTGAAGTAGATGTAGATGTCAAAAGCAGTTAATGTTTGTCTTTGTCCGCCGTCTTCCATTCCCAGATTTCATCTGGAATACGCCCCAAATTCATAATACTGTCTAAACTTCCACCATCCTATTAAGAAAAAGAAACAAGACATCTTTAATGCAATATGACGTTTCAGCGACGCTGATGCAACATTCAGCAAGCATCATATTGGTAACCCAGCCTTAGTATAACTGTGGGTGGGTCTCAGTGTCATTCCTGAGGGCAAGATATTTCTTAGAGGTTACATCCTAATCTTGGTGTCCTTTGATTCACCCAGACCTGTGATGAAATGTTGCTTTAATCTGACGTATTCTATAGCAAAATGCAAAATTGTTGTTGGTACAAACATTTTTAGTGTCGATCTAAATCTAAAAATGTGTTGTTTGATAATTATAAGTTCACCTTTTTGCCCGCTATGTTTACTTTGCCCATTGTTTTCCTATCAGATTTGTGCATACAGGAGGAAGCAGTGGGGTCAAAGTATCAGAAGAATCAAGACAACAGAATGGTTTGTAAGGTTTGTATGCACCCATCATGCAAATGCAGTCTCGAGCACCCATCATGCAAATGCAGTCTCGAACCATTCGGTCTTTACCCTTGCATATAAGAGGCCCCATTTTTTCTGCAAGGCTAAGAAATTGAGCTGTGTGCCACACCTGCAGTGACCTCAAGCTCTGAGTACCATTGGCTCACAATGACCACAGCAGAGGTCTTCTACCACTGGCTCACATCACAACACTGTGGTCTCACAAGACTTTCAAGTTCACTGGCATCGGAACTCTCGAGGGCTCTACACAATTGTTAGTGGACCTGCTTGTTGCCGAGGGAGACCACTTTGTGCAGCAAGGTCACATCATCCATGACTGGCTTTTTGCTGTAAAAGTTGCCCACCATTTGCAAGCCACCTTTATTCACTTCCTCTTCACCATGCACAGGCAGGTCTCATCAAAAATAAAACTGGCTCCTTCTTGTTGACGTGTGTTGTCCACCATACCCCCCCCCCCCCCCCCCCCCCCCCCGCCACATCTTCCAGAAACATTGCAGATGGCTGCTTCTTCATGTTAGTGGAGATGTGGCCCTTGGCCTTTTGGTTAACAGTCTACCGCAGAATGGGCCCCTACCTTGTGATGAGCTAGTAGTATATCAGTGAAGTCAGTGCCGAAGACTTGGAAGATGCTATATTTTTGCACGCCGCTCTGGAGGCATCACCCACTCCACCACAGCTTTCCACGGGCTGCTACGCCACCACTGGCACCATGTTCCACTGCGCCCTCAGCTAGACCTCCACCACGGTCCAAGGCCACCGCATCGACTGAGGCCCAGGGCTGAACGGGGGCAGCCGCGATTTAGGGGACGACCCTTCCCGAGGCCCCACCCCTCCACCACGAATAACTAAAATAATAAATCATGGACTCTTTTTTTTTTTTGTATGTTATGTATCTTTATTATAATCATATGTATATGCTATTGTGGTCAACAAACCTGGGGCAAAAAAGTGAGGGAAACAATTAACAAAAAAATTCTTAGCAAGAAATATAAAGCCAAGGATGTAGGATTGGCTGCAGCTAGTGGGGCACAAAGCATGTGAACAAGGTACAGTGTATATATGGTTCGCAGGTTTTCAATCCTACATTTTTGCAACAGAATAACCCTCTGCAACTCGATCACTATTTGCAAAAGTATTTTAGGGAATTTAAATTCATCACGTTTATTCAAAAAGTAGAGCACAAGGTTATACGGTCACTATTCATTCCAATGCCTGGGATCTTTTAATTGCAGGCTCCTCTATAATTCCTAGCTTTACAGAACTGATTTCTCAACCTGATGACGTGTGCAAAAAGCGTGAATAAACTGAGCAATGGACGTAGCAACGTATACGTACGGCACAAAAAACAAATTACTAGTGAGTTGCGTATGTGTAGCTGTAGGCAAAAAATCTATGGATACGATGTTAATGCATATGGTCATTTGTTTTAGGGCCCCAATGTTTGTCCTTAGATACATTTTCACATTTGCGATTATTCGGTCATCGATGATAATCAATTTTATAACAGGTGTGTGGTTATGTGTGTGGTGCCGGATGATAGGCCGCCTAAGTGACAAGTCCATAACACGAAGGTCAGGAATTAATGACATTGGGATCAATAACATGGCGCATGCATGGGGACATCTTATTCCATTGAGGCTATTCAAACATAGCTGTCATGCATTGCCTATTGATATTAAAGTGACAAAGAGATGCTATACTAATAGTACAAGAGTACCCTTTTCATCGCGTGAGCAATGACTTAATTGAAATTAAAATTATCTGTTGTTCGCCATCTTGGTGCACAAGTTAGGTATATATGGGCAAAACAAAGCTTTAGGTTATTCCTGTACGTTCACAGTAAGTGATTATGGGGTTGGTTTTATTTTTTTACAGTGAGCACTGACGTCATTCCATGGTAAGAATATAAAAGTATTACGAGACCCAAAGTGAAACAATTAAAGTAAAATGCCCATACCGTACTTTACACCAAGATGGCGGACATGAATTGAATTAACCTCAAATGAATTTCATTAAATTATTATTTCATGTGACATATGAAAGGGATCTATAGGTCGCGTTTGATGACATGGCTTGGAGCAGGTGATTGCCAGCTGTGAAGCCAACTGATCGAGCAAAACTCTTCACAGCCTCTTGACCCCACACACCATAGGTCTCAACAACCAAAGGGATACAGACCCATCCTAAATCTCCATGCACACTTGCAATCATTACTGATGTGCTTCCTTATCTCAGAGGCCTCAGCAGCTGCTCCTAAAGGCAGCCTAAAGGCACTCCCGATATGAAATAATTTAAGCGGGTCATGGAGCATAATGGATGGAATGGAAGTCATATGGCTCCACTGGTGTCTGCCGATAATTATTAGCACTTGTTACATAGCTTCAGTCAGAGCTGTCCTGCTGGCCCCGTGTCAATATGCAAAAATCACTCCCATGTAGGAGGTGCTATAGCGGATAGCTGACCTTTTAATTTGCTTACAGGTGATCTTTGAAAAGCTTGGTCTTGCAAACTTTATACAAAGGTTCCCCAATTTCCACACACAAGTACATACCCAAATGTAGATCGAACGCGCAAGGGTTCCTTTAAAAAGTAGTGAATTCGATGGCGAGGTGTTTGTTAATAAGCTTCGAGTCCGCCATATACATGTATATGTATGAATTGGAAATACCGTAATTCAACCTAATGTCACGGCCATGCATCACACTAGTCTGGGGACCAGACCATATCCCATAGAAGGTTTTGTGCCAGGTGCAGGTGCCTCAAAATGAGGCAGTACCGCAGGAATCCTAATCAACGTAATTGTTACTCTTGGTAGGTGTATTGTCAATGTGGGCGTTTCGATCATGACAATGACGACAGGTTCGATTATCTTTTAGACTAGACAGGCAAAAAGCTAAGTGTAACGCTTAGGAAAGAGCAGTGCGACGTAGTACAATGCATAAGTTCAGCATAACAGCTGGAAAAAGACACCTTTGTATCGCTACCAACAGGCGGAGGGAAATCGATGTGTTTTTTTTTTTTGTACTAACGTATTTATGTGATTATCTACGGAATGTTCAAAGGCTCCATTGTGATTGTGATATTCCCACTCTTGGCCTGATACATTACATGTAGAAACGCCCACAATAAGCTGCAATGAATATAATTACGCAAATCGGATATATAATTACATTCCTCTGGCACAAAACCTTGCCACCAGACCCATATTATCATATAATGGTCTGGTCCTCAGACTAGTATCACACCCTATGGACGCGTAACGGTGATGTAATCCATTCGTAACTGCGTTCGTTGGGCTGGGGCCGAAACTAGGCCGGAGCCACACACAAAGTTAACTGCCAGTCACAGGACCATTTCGCCTTTCGTTACTGACCTACGGTATACTGTTGTGAGGAGGTAAAAAGCTAAGTGCTTTAATATAGCAAAACCATACCGTCTGGTAAAATATAATCACAACGCACCACATCCTTAATTACCCGGTATACTTTCATGTCTGCGCACGTGCGAAGACCGTTGCTAAGCGATCGTAAATAACAATAATAACATGGAGGCGAGTCCACCGTTCCCCGACCCTCCTGCTATTACTGTGGAGAGAACGTTGGCTATTATAAAACCTGATGCCATAGAGCAGTCGGACAGCATCATAGAAGACATCAAGAAAAATGGATTCACCATTCTACAGGTAAGAATTGAGTCGTTAAAACAAGTGTCAATTACTCGTGCAGTGGTGTGAAATAGCAAAGACGGCTTCGACTAACACCCGAACAAGCTGCTGACTTTTATGCGGAGCATTACGGGAAGATGTTTTTTCCCAGTCTGATTGCTTTCATGCACAGGTAAATGAGGCGGGTTTTGGGGTGGTGCGGGCAGTTAAACTTCCAAGTAAATCATTTCCAGCGGTGACATCATAGTTCTTGCGTTGGCTAAACCTGATGCAATCGCTGAATGGAGGGCCCTCCTTGGGCCTACGAACGCGTCTAAGGCAAAGGAAGAGGTGCCCAATTGCATGAGAGCCAAATATGGCCATGATCATACCAGAAACGGACTTCATGGCAGCGACAGCTTTTTCAACGCTGAAAGAGAAATAAAATTCATGTTTCCAGATAGTGGTAAGAGTGCTAAATAGATGAGAGTCGGGCAAGAGGAAAGGGTGGAGGTGGGAGCGACACACTGGTACATATACATTCCATATATTGACGTATTCGTTCTGTATATACCTTCTGCAGCCACATTTGAGCCTGTTCTATTTGGACAGTTGTCTAAGGACTACTTGCAACGGCACGTTGCACCAGTGCTATCCAGGGGCCTTACAGAGCTAAGCAAGCAGAAACCAGAGAATCCAGTGGTTAGCTTATGCTTCCATCTATACATGTCGCATTCAGACTGTTTTTCCCCCCATCTCCTGCAGGAGTGGCTTGCACACTGGTTGCTTCAAAACAATCCAAACAAACCTCAATTGAAGCACATTGAATCATAGCATCTGTGCCATTGTGTGAAGTCATAACTTCAAAATGTTTACTGACAACCCCTTGCATGAAATTTTGTGTGGCTTGATCATTTGTAACTTTACATGCATGGTTATACAGACATAAGGGTAACTATACCGGTGTCAAGTAGCATTGGGGACCCCCCTGTCCCCAATAATGCTACTTATAGAACTGGGGACCTTTGCGTAGAACTGGAGACCCAACCCGTAAAAAAATATATATATATTTTTTACAAGACGGGCAATTAGAAGGACTGCATGCGAACCAGTTCTTCTTGCCCGTCTTGTATATACGTAGGGTCAATATCCTGAATGCCATGAGTCCGAGGTGTTGATTTATTCCATTCCCAACGCCGTCCAAGTATTTAGAAGGCTACTTTCTTCTTTCTTCTTTCTTTTTTCTTTTTTATTTTTTTTACTTAATATTTTATTATTATCTCATTATTCTCCAATATAATGCATTTTGCACTGTACTGAACATCAAAATAAAAATCTAAACATTATTATTCAAAGGAGGGGAGAGGGTTGGACTTTTGTGTCCATGATTTGTTTATTTGGCCGCGCGCTGAGCTGGGTTATACACTAATACTTTGGGACATGTATTTGTGTGTGTGAGAGCTTTTCTCTGTGCTTATTTGTACAAGTTGATATCTATGTATTGTGACCGTGCGTACTTCTAATGGTGGACCGTGACAATACTCCCCCGCACTAATAGGCAGTAGAGAGTTGAATGGTAAACAAGCTTCATTCATTAATTTTGTTAATCATTTAAATATTGAGGAATCAGATGATAGCAGCCATGCATATTGGCATTGGTAGGAATATATATATATATATATATATATATTTTACTTTTTATTTCAAACTCAGTTCATATGCATTCAATTTATTCCTAATGACTAAATTGTCCATGCATGCCAGAGTTGTGGATAATTTGGATATGTGCATGCAGTCTATTAGACAACTTGAGTGCTATACAGCAAATCAGCCATGCACAGTACCATATCCAGATCTATTCAGCAGGAATATTCAGCCTCACCCTTTGACACACAACAGTGAGCAATGCTGCTTTTCAAAAATGCACATTACATTCTACAACTTCCTATATCTGTTATCATGGTTAGAAATAAACATTAAAAAAAAAAAGTATTGCATGCATGATCGAGGTATATTTTGAATATGTGTACACAAGCACACAAATCATGCATCTGAATGTTTTATGTCCTAATGAAGGAATTTCGGATGTTATGCAAAACAAATAAACTCAGGTGCACGTGGGTATTTGAAATTATAGGGCAAAATGCTGTAATAGTACCGCTGGCTGACATAAGTCCAGTAAAGGCACTGATTTGAACCTCTGGTAAGATGTATGTTAATTGTTTGGTTTATTAGCATTTTGTTAACCATAGGGAGATCTGTCACTATAGAAATGGGGTACACCGAATCTGGGGTTTCTTTTGCACTCAAAAACCTACTTTCTGAGTTACATATTTGAGAAAATGATTGTTTTAGTGTAAATCATACATGTATGTGTTCTTTCACTCAGGTCACAATACTGACCAAATTAATTAAAGCTCTCACCATGCAATGCACCTTCAACGAGTTCTCTGTGTTGAACGCTATTGTACCATTGTAATATTTCATTACAATACCAAGACGGCCCTGGCTTTAGGCTTATAGCTCTCGTCACAATTGCAAGGTGAAGCCGGCCTGCTCTCGTACGATGCCTTCGACATATAGCTCTGTTGCTGAGCCTAACGCAAGGGCCAGTCAGCCCCGCGCTGAATAATAATTATGTATACCTCTGTGCATACATGCTTCATAGGCGTAGGAAGCTGAATAAGATTGGGGGAGCCCGGGGTGGCTGGGTGGGTGGGATCCCCTTGTTTTTAATAGTGGGGATCCCTGTTGTGTTTGGCCAAATATGCATGTATGGGGGGGGGGGGGGGGGGGGGGGTCAATGGCGGAGTAGATCATTGTATTGAGCATGAAACAATTATACTTAGATCGCATGCCTATCGAATCAATGCTCTGCACTTGAATTGGGTAAAGTTAAGCTTTATTTTTAACTTCTGCATTGACCCGCTGACGTACATCATGCACATTATCTATATACTGAACAATAAAATCGTCATCTCTGTGTAGAACCTTTCCACCAATATGAAGTTTAAAGGTGTTGGATATTTGTGGTGCATTTCATACTACTGCAACAATTACTGTATAAGATCTTTTCGATATGCACGGAGAACCCTATCACGGGTACTCCTCGCCGGATTAGATAAATCCGAAAAAGACATTCATATACTGGTTGCATGCATAATTTCTCTGCAGCAATTGCTTTAATGGTTGCATGCAGATGTTCATGCACAGGTACCACATATACACATGTGAAAGAATTAAGCGGAAAGCGACTGTAGTACCGCTTTTACGTAGCCATGTTTAAAACTTCGCGGATCGCTAGCATGCAAATTTTTAAAAAAGCATCATCAGACTTGTATATTGTAATTACCTATAATTATAATCATAAGAAATTATAACTTCAATTTGTGGCATTGTAGTGCCATAAGGGACTCAGCCTCCTATCCATTCTACATGGGATTTTAGTAAAATTGTCATACACTTTATATACAAAAGGCTTTGATGCGATCAGCGTTGCCGTTGAGCCTACTACAAAGCTTTTATACTTCAATAAATGGAAGCGGTCGGAACTCAGGCATCAATTTAACATACATAGGGCCTGCATCACTTTTTAGGCCATCCTCAGCGGCGTCGGAAGGGGTTTAAAAGTGGTCGGTCAGGCGCAGATCGTCTGCCTTTTTGGCTCAGGTCAGTCAGGATGACAGGACATATCCAGAAATGGTCCATACATAGGCGGTCATCTTGCTTTTATTTTTCAATTTGAATTTTAACCAACTCTGTAATGTACTATAAGCCGGTCTGATTATGATATATGTACTTAAAAAAATTATTCCATTAACCATTCTTTAAAACTAAAATCAAGACAAAACTATATCCGAAAAGTAATTAATTCGCGGATTGCGAATCAACGAATATTCCCGTATATCTTCTCATAGACATGTATGGGCCTATGGGGTACTAGCAGGCCAGATTTTTCTCCACATTTGCTATGAGGGATTGTTAGTAAGTCTACTTACCTACTGATATTAATTACCAATATCGCTTCTTTTTTATTTATTGATTTACTTCTGCGGTTACGTATACAGGGATACCATACGCTGGGCTGAGCGACGTGATCACATATTATTTGCGTTACAATATACCGGTATTTACAGCATAAGATAGGATCTTCAGCTTCTTTTTAAGATTTGGTGTTTACAGGGGACTAGGCTACGTACAGTTGCGATATTAAGCAAGGTGTACTGAGCCCGGTGAAAATTTTTTTCACGAAGTTAATGCATTCATACATCAGTTACATAACCATACATCATTAAAACAAGAAAGAAATGCACAGGAACATAGGATGAAAACATGCTAAAATTTCAGTGTGTGCTCCATTATCAAACCTAGACCACATCGCCATTTCACTCTAGAACCCTCACAAACCTATGCAAAAACACAAGCTAGTAGATATCAAGATTGCAAATGAACTTTTCCATCAGTGCAAGGATAGCTACATGTATAGATATACGAATAATTATATATTTACGCTTGATAAAATGCTGTCAGTGTGGTGATACAGTACAATTAATAAGTGCCGTCGTATATTTTACTTCATTTTCGCTATATTTATTATACGATTTCCCCCCCCCCCCCCCCCCCCTTTTTTTTTTTGGGGGGGGGGGGGGGGGGGGGGAGGGGAAGTGGTCGCAGCATTAAGCGATGGTCTTTTGATCCCCACCCCGGAATACCCCCCCCCCCCCCCTCCCGCATATCCCCTAGCTAGCCCCCTGCAACCATATTTACTGATGCATCACGCTCAATAAGTATAAAAAGCTAGTTCTGCATGCTATTATTAACTAGGATACGAGCTAGACAATAGAATTTTACGTTATACATGTATAACATGACAGTCATACTGTCTTACTGAGTTGAGTGACTCGCAATAGGTATAGCGTGCACCATGCATGCGACATACACGTTTGGCGATTAACAGGCTACAGTTCAAAGCCAGCCTCTTTCAGGCTCCTATTGCACCTCCGCGGTTTGGGAACAGGGTGCACTGTATTGAATCTAGAGACACCTGCGTCCTGCTGCCTTCGACCACTTGCACTTTGCCGATACAAAGAGCCGCCGCCCTTCTGCAAGCTAACAATAGGTGAAGCTTCAGCAGTAGCCTTTTGAGGCGGTTTGGGAACTGGCGAACTTGTTCCAGAGGCGTCTTTTGTCTGAGGTTGTTTAGCTTTTGTAGGGGGAAGTGGGAGTGGTTTTACCTTCTTCTCGCCAACTGTGCTTAAAGGAACGTAGAGGTTTGACAGGTCCTCCTCTTTGGTGTCGTTAATGTCACGCGGCTTGTTTCTCTGGTGCTTAGTAACACGGCTGTAAGTGTGTATTTCGTTACCGGTCTTATCGATATCGACGCCATTGCTGGTGCTCTCCACGGGGCTTTGTAGTTTATCCACACCGCATGATATCGCTGGCACTTGGGATACTTTTGAGTCTATAGCTTGTAAAGGTAGAGCCGGTATAACACTTGTTGTACATGAGCCAATTTTGGTGGTTTGAAAAGGAATAACCGCTGCATTGGAAACGAGTGCTATTTGTGCAGGGCACTGTGATGAAATGACGCCATCTTGAATCGCCTTTCTTGCGACCTCCGCCTCCAATTCTGCAACACGGCTAACGAGTTCGATCATGTTCGCACGCTTGGCATTCATCTGGTGGCAAAATTCCTCCAGTATGTCCACAACCTGCACAGGTGTGGGCCTCTCGGTTGGGTTGTCTTTGAGACACAGGCATGCAAGTTCCCTTAAGTGATGCTTTTCGCCCATCCTATCTATCAGCTCTTTGCGGCGCTCTATTTCGGAGACAACAAACACAGTTTGGTTATGAATGGTACAATCCGCTCTCATCTTGGGCGGAAGCGGGACAAGCTGCTGCACCGTGATGTGGAGCATCACGTGGCCGAGGGAAAAGATGTCGGCCTTGTAGTCATACATGACTTGGCCTTCAGCGTTCGCCATGGTGGCCTCGGGGGGCATGAAGTCGGCCGTCCCTTGCAGCATTGTCATAGTGAAATCTTGGCAGCTTGTGAGCACTTTAGCGATGCCGAAGTCGGCTATTTTGGCCTGCAGCGAGGAAGTAAGTAGAACGTTGTTGGAGCTGAGATCGCGATGGATGATGCCCTTAGCGTGCAGGTACACTAGCCCCAGTGCAATGTCCAGTAGCATGGAGTTCTTTAAATGAATTGGGATGGCCGGGTACTGCGAAAGGCACTTGGACAAACTGAAAGGCAGCAGCTCAGTAACCATTATGGTTGAAGACTCGTCCTCAATCACCAGACCCAAGAACTGCACTATGTTCGGATGTCTGAGGGCGCTTAGCCTGATGCACTCGTCCGCGAACCGCTCCAAGATTTTGTCTGACTGGGTGCTTTGAAACGCTTCGCGGTAAAGCTTCTTCCCCGCGCACTTCACCCGATTCATTCTCATTTCAACCACTCGACCGTAGGATCCAACACCGAGCTCTCTGCCCGTGTATTCTACACTGGACTTGTCGATAAGCAAGCTTTCGAGGAGTTCTTCGGCCCTTCTGCTCTTTCTCTCACTTTTCTTAGACACCGCAGCCATTCTTATATGTGCATCATGTAGTGTAAAAGTGCACGTACATATAGACATGTGCACGTGTAATAATTGTTATTGCTTTGGGGATGGGAACTGCATGACATTTAATTGTTCTGATTCAAAATGGAGTAAACCCTGCAGCGCGTATATACATGTAGATCCGATGTAATTTGGTTTTATGACAACAAGTCCACTCGCTTTTGAAAAAACAATAAACAGCTCCCCACGCACATGATCACTTAAACTGAATATTTGCCATCTTGTGCCATTATATATGTATGGGTACATGTGTATATATATATGCAAGTCTTCGTTGGAGGAGGCTTGGATTAATTTCTTTCATATGTTAGTAACAATGAGCTATAGTTTCATCAATTAAGGGATATGCATACACCTCATTATATGCAATGTCTTGATTAGTGTGGGTAATTTTTAGTAGGCCTATACTTACTCTATACACCAAGTCAAGCCAAATTGAGCTACAGGTTGCTTAGTCACTATATATGCATGGTAAAAAATGTTTGCGCTGCTTATAGATTGCCTGCATGTATTCAGCAGCAGTGTTGTTTGCAGAAGTGATATACCATAATACCGTCGTGCATGCTGCCGTTGGAGGATCAAGAATTGCGTGCCTATATATTGAGTACTGGTATTGATGTTTATAGTATTTTTTTTCAAGTGGATTTGTCTTTTGCGTGTATATGTTGTAGCAAAATCTGCACGGTCTAGCTCTTTTTTGATGTACAAGGCCATAAGGCTAGGCTTAAATTATAGAG